>JAODAL010039494.1:0-37949 GCA_025379985.1 Phyllomedusa bahiana | reverse complement strand
AACAGTCTGTGTAATGATTTCTACATCTTGTATCTATAGATTTTCAAATTGCAACCTAAAATATCTGTCTACACAAAAGTAAGTACACCCCTCACATTGTAAATATTGTATATTATCCTTTCATTGGACAACAGTGAAGATCTGACACTTTGATACAATGTAAAGTAGTCAGTGCACGGCTGGTATAACAGTGTAAATTTGTTGTGTCCTCAAAATAACTCAGCACGCAGCCATCAATAACCAAACCGCTGGCAACAAAAGTGAGTACACCCCTAAGTGACAACAAAAGGGAGTACACCTGTAAGTGAGAATGGACAAATTGTGCCCAAAGTGTCAATATTTTGTGTGGCCATCATTATTTCCCAGCACCATCTTATCTCTCTTGGGCATGGAGGTCACTAGAGCGTCACAGGTTGCAGCCACTGGAATCCTCTTCCCTCCTCCATGACGACATCATGGAGCTGGTGGATGTTAAAGAACTTGCGCTCCTTCACCTTCCGTTTGGGGATGTCCCACAGATGCTCAATAGGGTTTAGGTCTGGAGACATGCTTGGCCAGTCCAGCACCTTTACCCTCATGTACTTGAGCAAGGCAGTGGTCGTCTCGGAGGTGTTTGGGGTCGTTATCATGTTGGAATACGGCCCTGTGACCCACAAAGAATCAACTCCACTGCTGGGCCCCAAGAATCAACTCTACTGGTGGACCCCAAGAATCAACTCCACTGGTGGACCCCAAGATCAACTCTACGGGTGGACCCAAGAATCAACTCCACTGGTGGGCTCCAAGAATCAACTCCACTGGTGGTGGCCCCACAATTTCAACTCCACTGATGAGGCCAAAATAAATCCCTGGGGGGCCCCAAAGAATCAACTCCACTGGTAGGCCCCAAGAATCAACTCCACTGGTGGACCCCAAGAATCAACTCCACTGGTGGACCCCAAGATTCATCTCACTGGTGGGTGCCAGGTGCCAGAAAGGAGGAGATCAGGCTTGTCTTCAGTATATCACAGTAAATGTTGGCATTCATGGTTCCCTCAATAAACTGTAGCTCCTCACAGCCGGCAGCACTCATGCAGCCCCAAACTATGACACTCCCTCCACCATGCTTGAATGTAGGCAGGACACACTTGTCTTTGTACTCCTCACCTGGTTGCCGCCACACACACCTGACAGCACCTGAGCAAATACATTTTTCTTGGTCTCATCAGACCACAGGACATAGTTCCATTAATCCATGTCGTTAGTCTCATTGTCTTCAGCAGTTTGAGAGCTTTCTTATGCATCATCTTTAGAAGAGGCTTCCTTCTGGGACAACAGCCATGCAGACCAATTTGATGCAGTGTGCGGTGTATGGTCTGATCACTGACAAGATGACCTCCCCATATCCATCCCTGTAACCTCTGCAGCATTGCTGCCAATCTCTGGATATGATGCTGTGCACATGCACTCAACTTCTTTGGTCGACCATGGCGAGGTCTGTTCTGATTGGACCCTGTCTTGTTAAACCGCTGTGTGGTCTTGGCCACCGCGCTGCAGCTCAATCTCAGGGTGTTGGCAACCTTCTTATAGCCTAGGCCATCTTTAGTTAGAGTAACAATTCTCAGTTCATTGCCATGAGGTGCCATTTTCTCTCTCCCTCTTTCTCTCTTTTTCTCCCTATTTCTCTCTCTTTTTCTCTCACTCTCTTTCTCTCTCACTGTTTCTCTATCTCTTTCTCTCTCTCGCTCTCTCTCATCCTCTCGCTTTCTCTCTCTTTTTCTCTTTTCTCTCACTCTATCTCTCTATTTCTCTCTCTGTTTCACTCATCCTCTTTCAATCTCTCTTTATTTCTCTCACTTTTTCTCTATCTCTTTCTCTCGATATCTCTCTTGTCATCTTTCTCTCGCTTTCTCTCTCTTTTTCTTTTTCTCTCTCTCTTTTTTCTCTCTCCATTTCTCTATCTTTCGCTTATCCTCTCTTTCTCTCTCTTCCTCTTCCCCTTTTTCTCTCATTCTCTCTCTCATTATTTCTCTATCTCTTTCTCTCTCTCGCTTTCTCTCTTTCTCTCTTTTTCTTTAACTCTCTTTCTATCTATATATATTTCTCTTTCTCTTTCTCTCTATTTCTCGCTCTGTTTCACTCATCCTCTCTTTCTCTTTTCTCTCTCTCTCTCTCTCTTTCTTTTTCTCTCTTTTTTTCTCACTCTCCCTCTCTTTTTCTCTGTCTTTCTTTCTTTCTCTCTCTTTCACTTATCCTCTCTTTCTCTCTTTCTCTGGATGTGGGGGGCCCCAATCAACCCTTGGGGCCTTGAAAAATGAGATGCTCTTCTACACTTTCAACTAATCAAATTTTGGGCCAGAAAAGGTTTGGGTAAACCCGGGGGGGGAATAGAAATTTAAATTGGGACGCTCCCCGCCCTCTTCAGGAATGGGGTTGACTTTCATGGGGTCTCACAGATACCAGGTCAGAGCTTCTCTACCTTGGTTACCAGTTGGCGCGTTTTGTCTCAGTGTTTTGCATTGCATTTGATTTCTAAAGGTTTTACAAACAGGTTTGAAATTTAATATTTTTTCCGGGCTAAATATTGGGAAGGGGGATTTTGAGTTTTATGGAGAGGTAAGGTTTCCACGGAGCCAGATGCCAGACAATTGTTAGGAGAGCAATAAGGCGTCTGTGGTGGCTCAGGAGAGGCGGCCCTGTTACTTGTTTACTGCTCGGCTTCTGCCGTTTATGAGTTTGTTATACTCTGGCCCCCGACAATAAATTTTCAACCCAAAAATTTTTATACGACCCCCTGGGGGGGGGGGGGACAAAACCACTGCTAAACTTTAGCTGAGAATCACTTTTTGACATGAAGATGAACGGGTGGGAAACCCAAATGATGGGGCCGGGAAGTTTTTCATAAATTTTCACAGCCCAAACGCATGCTATATGGGGTTTTTCCTTTTGATTTTCCACCCATTCAGAAACCTTAAAGAGTGCAGCGCCTCCGGGGGACTTTACAGAAAAAGCTTAAATTGTGGGGGTCTACAGCAATAGCCGGGCCCTTTAAAAATTTCTGCAGCAAATTTTTGGGGCCCTGTTTCTTTTCTACTTTTTAAAGCCCCCCGGAGCAATGCTCCCTGGGAAAAGGTATGCAGATTAGCTGAAAACTGTCTCTCGCGCCCCCTGTGGGTTTAAACTCCCCTTTTTTTATCAGCACCCAAACCCCCCTTTAAAGGGCCCTTTTTCCTATAAAACAAAAAAAAATGGCTATCAATGGGGATGTGGTAGGTGTGGATTGCCCTATGTCAGGGAACGGGCCGCCCCAAAGTCTCAGTTCAGAACCAAAAGCTGGTTGCTCATGTGCACAGTTCTCTATTCTGTTCTATGGGAGTTACAATTACAGGTCAGCTTTTGTTTCAAAAACCCCCAAAAACAGAAGGGGACAGCACGCACATGCGGGGGCCTATTCTCTTTCTTTTCAAATAGGGATTTTCCCAGTACGGGAAGCGGGGTGTTTTTTCCCCTTTTGGGTTTTAAAGGTAAACCCAAAAGAACCTCCCCCCTTACGGGAACTCCCCTTTTTTAGAATATTTTGGGAAGGGGCAGAAAAGGTTTGACCTTTTCTTAAATTCTGTTCTATGGGATTTCCCCCAGTACAGGGGGACGCTGTGTTGGAAAGTACTCAAAATTTCCATAAAGTTAAGGGGTATTTTTGGGGATGTACTCAACCCTTCCACAAAACAAATTTAAATAGTGCGCTTTCGTTACCTTTTCTTCATTCTTTTCTTTTGGGTGTTCCCAGTCAGGACAGCGGCGTGTTTTTTCCCAAAAGGGGGATTTCTGATACAGCCAAGCACACCTCTCCCCTGTACGGGGAATTTCCCATATAATATTAGGGAGACCCAAGCGCAAAGGGCGGCCCCTATTTTCTTTTCTGTTCTAAAAACGAGCCCCCAGTAGGGGGGAAAGCGGCGTGTTTGGCAGTACTCAAAACTTCCATAAAGTTAAGTGGTATGTTTTGGGATTTACTCAGACTTCCAAAAAACCCCAAATTTTTAAAACGGGTTGGCCATGCTTTGACATAGTTAAAATAGTAGGGATGAAAAAAAAAAACACGTTCCATCGAGTTAAAACCAAAAGGGTGGGGAAAAAATGTGGGTAAAAGGGGAGAGACAAGGCGTTTAACCCACCTCCCCACTGGGAATCCCCTAAAACCCCAAAGAACCCGTCTGCCCCCAGTGGAGACCCCAAATCTCTGCCCCCCAGAAGCCCCCCCCACCATTTCCAAATTTTTTAACATACTAGGGTTACGCATTAATTTTTCTTTAAAGTTCAGGGGGGTGCTAAGTTTTTTCTTAAAATCTCTACGGTTCCTGCTGTGACCAGCCCCTAAAAGCGGCTATTCCCGTTCCCCATTTTCCTTGCAGTGCAAACGCTCTTCCCCTTTCGGGAGTTTAAAACCCTTTTTTTTCTCTAGTTGAAGGGAATGCCCTCTTGCCCTTTTGAGGGGGCTTCACTTGAAATAATTTTTCCCATACTTTTTGTGGGGACCATTTATAAAATTTATAAAAATTTTAAACCCTGCCCCCCCGAACCGTTTTTTCTCAAAGACTAAAAAATTTTCAATTCTACAACCTTTCCTCAAAACTCAAAATGCTCCGTTCCCCTTAGAATTTTGGTTGCTCGTCTTTGCACTCTCTCAGCTCCATTACATCTTTTTCCTAAAAAAGGGGGCCCCAAAAAGGAACAGATTTTCCCAAGTGGGGTTTCGCCCCAAAATCCCCTTTAAATACAGCGGTAGGAATTACATCCCTGTCCCGCGAGTCCGGGCCCTCTTTTTAAAATAAAACACCAATATCCTGTTTTCCCTTTAAGGCAGCGATTGACATTGCATGCTGTTCTGTGGGCAATAACTAAAAGGGAACCCCAAGATTTTTCTAAACAAGCTTTTTCTCCAAAATTTTTTCCCCCCCCAACATAGGGATGCCTGCAGATTATTACCCCCTGGGAAATTTTAAATGCCGGGAAAGGGTTATTTCTCCCCAGATGCAAACCTTACATTTATCCACTTTAAACCCTTTCTTTTTGGAAGTGGATCCCAAGCACTCAGTGTGCCGGTCTGCTTGAAATTTTTAGGGGCATTTTCCATAGATTTGCACTACCCTGCATAGTTTGGTGCCCATCTGCAAAAAAAAAAAAAACCCGGCTATTGATCCCTTCCACTATATCTTTAAATTTAAATAAAATTTAAAAAAGGGAGAGGACCCCAAACGGGCCCCTGGGGCCCACACCACCAAAACCCGGGAATCCCCTCAGATTTGCCCTTTTCTTCATTCTGTTTATGGGAGTTCCCAAAAACAGGTGAGGGGTGTGTTTGTTCTATTGGGATTCTGAGTACAGCCAAGCACACCTCTCCCCTGTACTGGGAACTCCCATAGAATAGTATGGAGAGCAGCGCGCATGCGTGACCTATTCTTCATTCTGTTCTTTGGGAGTTCCCAGTAAAGGTGAGCCGTGTGTTTGTTCTATGGGGATTTTGAGTACAGCCAAGCACACCTCTTCCCTGTACTGGGAACTCCCATGGAATAGTATGGAGAGCAGCGTGCATGCGCGACCTATCCTTTATTCTATTCTATCGGAATTCCCAGTAAAGGGGAGCGGAATGTTCAGTTGTACTCAGTAGAACAGAATGGAGACGGGTGCGCAGCGAAACCCAATTCTCCGTTTCTCATGGGAACCCCTTTTGGGCTCGGCCCCGTCACACATTTTTTGGAATTTACCCAAAAAGGGGTAAAATAAAACCCCCTTTTCCCAAAAAATTTGAATAAAAAGGGGCCCCCGGAACACAAAAAATTTTAAATAGGTTTCCGCTTGGGATATCTACATTTCCACAGGAGTGACAACTCCACACTAAATAATATGGATTTTGATGCAGATTATACTAATCTGAATAGAGGGACATGGGCGATAGTTGGGAATATTTACTACATTTACAAAAAAAAAAATCACTGCACAATAGATCTGCCCTTTTACACAGAATATTACTCAAAAGCTAAAGAAACAAAAAAGGCAAAAGCAAAAGGGGGTTGTTCACTCCCTTTGGGTTTTATCTCCCCTCGTCCTTTTTTCCTTAGTTTCATTTTTTAACCCTGGGGCGTTTTTTATTGGCTTCACTAGGCTGCAGTAGAAGCCAGGTCTGTACTATAGAAAACCAAGGGGTGGCGGGCCTTTTCCAGGAGAGACCCAAAAAGGGTCTGTAGCTATAGCGGCCCCATTGCTGGCAGCCATCAGGAGAAAAATGGAACTTTCTGAAGCTGTAGTGCCCAGGGGCCTGGCGGCCCTATCATGAAGAGAAAACCCGGTCGGAAACCCTATAGCACCAATTGCGGGGAAAGGCCTTTCAGGAGAGAGTAAACAGGTCTGTAGCTATAGTGACCTGAGGAGCTGATGCAACCCATACAAGAGGGGATATCTAGGAATAAGTAGGACACTGTTAATGGACACATATTACAAGTGACTTGTTTTTGCAAGATCTTTAACATAAAAAGCAGCAATCCTTGTAGTGAGACAATCCCTTTAAGTCACACCCTCTCCTAAAAAGCCACGCCTTGAGCACGGTTGTGACATAGAAGTGTCTAAAAACCATCTAAAGACATAATAAAAGGCATGTAAAGCAGGTACACCAGTATTTTGGCAAAATTCCATAGTAAACGTGTTCGGATGTATTCAAATTGTTATTGCTGTGAATCTGCAACATTTAAGCAACAATAAACGGTCATCATTGACTGGACAAGATTTTGACTTACCCAATGGAGAAAATCCGCAGCACACTGCAACAGAGATTGACATGTTGCGAATTTAAAATCCTCACCGCAGTTCAACTTCTGAAGTGTGTGGATAAGATTTCTTAAAGGGGTTTTCTAGCCATGCAGTTTCACAGAGTCACAGGTAGCTTCAGACCTGTGGGTGATTCTATAGCAGTTATTAGCATATTTAATAGTAGCTCCTCTATAACTAGCTGAGAGTTAAAGAGACATAAGTGCAGGAAATTTAATCTGTGTAAAAAAAAAAAGCTGCAGAACTCCAAGGAGTGAAAACAATTTCTTATCAAGGTAAACAATCTAATTTTGTAAGAGATAAAGACGTCACTTTCTGCTCTCTGTATAGTCAGGAAGGGAGATAAGGACGGTAACCTTGAAACACCTGTGTGAACTCAGAGTAAATAAAATCTCTCTTATCTCCTGACCAGGGAAATATCAAAAAGCAATGTATTTGGTAAAAGTCTTGATTTACCGCTCCATACATGTTGAAAGCTAATCATTGCAATAAGAAAACCCATAGACTTGGCTTCTGCTGTAATACCCTACAGATTGTCTTCATGCAAACCCACCGCATATCTGTCCTGTGTGAATATAACCTAACTCAGGATTTCAGCCATCACCCGCCTGTGGACAGCTCTTCCAGGGTTCTTGCACCTCATCAGCACAGTGCATGGTACTAAGAGGCTGGGTGAAAAGCCTTTGATACAACTTGTGCTTATTCCTGTGGAGATCAGTTGGTAGTGTAGGGAGAAGCTGCTTCCAGCTGGCTTAGAAGAGACAATATTTCCTTCTGGAGGATAGCTAATTTGCATGGTTTTACCCATGAAGCATTGCCTGGAAGTCTTCCTACACCATCTGGCAGTCTCTACAAGGATAAACAGTCATCTTCTGTAATCCTAGCTACCATTGGAGGCTTAGGCTGCTGGATCGCTTGAGTTTGGGAATTATGGTCCACTCTGTGCAATGTGGATCAGATGTCTGCCCTATGCTCAGTATCAATATGGTCAAAATACAAAATCTGGTCAGCACATCCATTTTGAAGAATAAGCGTGTAGGTGCACACTGTTGTGACAGTCAAAAGCTATGCAAACACAATACAATATCAGCAGCACTCTATAGGCACTAAAAATGGTCAAAGAGGACATAAGAATTTTTTTGAAACAGCATTTCTGCTACTATGGAATATAGGAAAAAGTGTGAGTTTCTTAATGTACATTTTTGATCAAAACTGTAAATGCCCACCTACCGCGGCAAGGTGACCCCAATTCAAGTGGGAACCTACACTACATGCTCCAGACCTCCACATTTCAGGGATAGAAGATTCCAGCTATAAACCTGATCTGATTAAAAAACCTGTGCAGGTGGGTGGAGTGCATAAACCAAGCTGGGGACTAGCCACCTCCCCATACAAACAGTCAAAATACAAAATCTGGTTAGCACATCCGTTTGAAGAATAAGCATATGGGTGCACACTGTTGTGGCAGCAAAAGCTATGCAAACACAATACAATATCAGTAGCACTCTATAGACACTGAAAACAGTAAAAGAGGACATAAGAATTTTTGGAACAGTATGTCTGTTAATGTGAAATATATGAAAAAATGTTGAGGTTCTTAGTGTACATTTTTGATCAAAACTGTAAATGCCCACCTACCGCGGCAAGGTGACCCCAATTCAGGTACTCCGCCCACCTGCACAGGTTTTTTAATCAGATCACGTTTATAGCAGGAACCTTCTAACCCTGAAGTGTGGAGGTCTGAACAGACACCAAGAGAGGTAGCAGGTAGCATGGGTCAGAAATGTTTTTGTGTGCAGAAACATACGTTATACTTGGTGTACATTGATTTTAACCTATATGGGAAGGAAGGGGTGCTTCCATTTTGTGTTTCGTCCCCGCCCACTCTCACAGGCTGTCATAAGAAGGGCAGCTTGCAGGTTGGGTGTTTTTTATTTTTTCTCTCTGAATAATGGAGGTCGGTTGACCCAGTGAGAGGCCTGATTGGCTCGATTGAGAGGTAAAGATAGCATAGGACTGCCCGATTTTGAGATCACGTTGAAAGTCGTGGGCAGCTTAAACATCTTTTGATCAAAATATGTGAACCGAGAGTCTCAAAGTTTTTTCAAGAAGGGGAACATCTCTCCTTAAGGAGAGCACCGAACGAACGGCGTGTAGAGATTTGTTTTGCCTTTTCGCACTCTACGAAGCATCTGCATATCACAAGGCATTATGGGAAAGGAGCTGAGAAGCCCACAGCGCCCTCTGTTGGATGTAACAAATCCTCAATTTGCTTTTGACCTACTAGGTCTTGAGAAAACAAAAAGGATTTTAGCCATGCCAGTATCTCTCATCTGCAGACAACGCTGTTTCGCGATTTTTGTCCCTCATCAGTGCAGAGCAGAGACGATACTGGCTGGCTGTGTGGGAGGCATCAAGTGGCTCAGGAAGGGGAACATCTCTCCTTAAGGAGAGCACCGAACGAACGGCTTGTAGAGATTTGTTTTGCCTCTACGAAGCATCTGCATATCCAACAGAAGGCGCTGTGGGCTTCTCAGCTTCTTTCCCATAATGCCTTGTGATATGCATCTGAATTGGGGTCACCTTGCCGCGGTAGGTGGGCATTTATAGTTTTGATCAAAAATGTACACTAAGAACCTCAAGTTTTTTTCATATATTCCATAGTAGCAGAAATGCTTTTCCAAAATTTTTTATGTCCTCTTTGACTGTTTTTTTTATTTTTTTGAGTGCGCTGATTTTTAAATTTTTTTGCACAGACATTGGGCCCTCTGGGAAGCTGGGAAGCACCGGGTTATCTCAAAAACAAATAAATTAATTTTGATACTTTCTTTTTTTTTAAATTTTATGGCACCATCTTGTCTTCTTCAAATTTAAATCTTTGTGAATATTCGAAAAAATTTCCCCGACTAGGAACAAGGACATGTTTGTTCCGCTCACATCTAATATTTGGTCTAGAGATAGTCTAAAAGGGCCCGGGGGCATTTGAAAAACAGGCCCATAGCTGCTGTTTGTTAAGGTAAAAGTTAGCAAACTAAGCAGATGCAGAGATTGATTTTTTTTTTTTGGGAAATGGGGGGTTCATTTTTTTAAATAATTAAATGGTATCTTACTTTAAGACACTGTTTGGGATTGAAAACCTAATTTTATGCTATATATTTTTATCTTTGTTTGGGTTTGTAAAATGCCTACCTTTCTCTTAGATCACGCCTATACCCTTTAAAAAATCATTCATCCAAAAAAATTTTATTCAAAATTTTTTTGAATAAATCCCAGGCACTGTTGTTTTTTTGGGGTCCGGGGGAGACAAGGGGTTCTAAGAAATTAAAATCACATCATTTTTTGGTGCCGTGATTTTCGATTAAAAACCCTATCACCGAGTACGGGATACGCAAGCCCCCTTTGCTTTGAGAACCGGATCTGCTAGCACGGTGAGCATTTCCACACACAAATCCTAGTTCTCTGCAAAAAGGTGTTGATCCTTTTAGTTGCTGAGTGATGGGGTTTTCTATTATTCTCCCTCCCCACTTTCCCACTAAAATTTTGGTATTTAGTTGTAAATTAAGGTTAGATAAAAATTGCACAATTTGCAGTTTGCTTAAAAGTGAAATAGTTAAAACTTTTTTTGTTACTGAACTTTGTTTTGTTTCGTATCCAGTTTTTTTATTGGCGGGCTTTGTTTTTTTTTTGTCTTCTCTGTGTTTTTTTTCCCTTGGGGGCGGCTGCCCTCAAGCGTAAAAATTTTAGTTTACTTCATACGGGTTTGGTTTGCTTGTGTATCACTTTAAAATTTGTTTTTTTTGTTGCAAATTTTTTTTCCTTTCTTTTTTGGGGTTGTATATAGCTTATTTTTGCACATAAAAATATTTCCTTGCGTTAGAAAACTGTTTACTAAAATTTCCGCATAGAAGTAGAAGTTATTAATTTCATTTGAGAATTGCTTTGTATTGTAATTAAAAACAAGGTATAACAACGCCACATCTCAAATTTTTTTAATAATATAGAAATGTCCATGAAAAGGGATGCCCAAATGAAGGGTATTATAGGACGCTATAAACATTTTTTTTTAGCCCATCTGACGAGGGGGGAAATACCTTGTTAATAAGATTTCATAAAAAGGGAATGTGTCATCAACTTGCAAAGAACAAGTCTGTGTGCCCCCAGATAGGAAAAAAATACTCCTAATACCGAGGAAGTCCCCATTACCCCATATGCTAAAAATTTAGGGGGTAACATACATCATTTTTTGGAGTAAAGGGCATTGTGTATACCTGGTTTACCTCAAAAGGTACATGGGATTTAGAGACTTTACAGAAGATAGTTTCTTGTGTAAAAAACGAAAGAAATGAAATTTTTTGCTTTGGGATAGGTTAAGCCAAAACCAGTTTTTTGCTTCAGGGGACACCTCAATAACACTGCCAACCCATCATTAACACCACTGACACTGCTAACCCTCTTATACACACCAAAAACCTTCAGATGGTGGTACAGTCACAAAAAGATTGATAAAACCAAAAAAGCAATAAAACTTGTAATGTTGCTGGGGATACATGTTTACATGCTTAGTACAGACATGCGGCTCAAATAAAGAGAGACCTTACATGCACTCGCTAAAAAATCTTCAATACCCTGAACCCACCTCAACACGAGCAGACATTTTTCATTGCAAACCTCCAAAACATTTTGCAGGATAACCTGCCCTTTTCCTGGGTTCTTCCTCCCCTTAACTCGGTAACCCAATGCCCCTTTTAAGAATCTCAGAAGGGGGCCAAGGATCGTAGTTACACCCATCAAAGGAAAAGCAACATTAGAATGATCCTTCAATTTAAAAGGAAAATACACTCCCCTTGCACAAAAAAATCACATCATACGTTTTCAGGGACATCCCCCCTATGAACCATGCACAAAGCCCATTAATGGGGCCAGGGTAACACATATAAGCTGCCAACATCATGATGGGGGGAGGCAAACAAATAAGCAAGTTGAAGCACAACGAACAGGAGCAAAAAGTTTAAAACCTTACAGGTCCTTTCGGCCCCAAAAAAGGAAGATGGACCATGAAAGGCCTTATCACCCAATGATTTATTGCAGTTAGCTAAACAAGTTGGGATTACAAAAAAAACCCCCAGGAAGCCTGGGGGTTGATAAATAAGAGCGTATCACCCACAACATGATAGGACGACATTGCACAATTATTGCATTGTATTTTCACACCCCCTGAACACAAGAAATTTTCCTTAAAAAAACAGCTTTGATGGGGAGACCCATATTTTTCGTATTTCAGATAACATGGAACATAAAAACCAAAACTTTTTTGATGAATTTAAAAAGGAGCAGATTGGAAAGCATTAAAGATATACAACACTGGGTAAAGATCTGAAAGGGAAAACCATTATAGATTTAAAAAGCTTGTTAAAGAAAAAGTGGGGATCAAATTTAAACACATACGTGCAGTAAAACCTTTTCTATTGCAAACTTTTGTCCAAGGTCTTTGAAAAAAATTTGTTACCCCGGTTTTAACCCTCAATTTCCCCCCTGGGAAACAATGGGGGATGTCAGAAATCCAAGGAGTTTTTATGAACAAAACAATTTAAAAATGCAAAGGTAAAGAAAGAGAAAGTTGAAGAACTCAAACTTAACAAAGAAAGGAGAGAAATTTGGAGGAATAAGGAAAGGGGGATACAGTACCTTCCCATATGTCTAGCCCCCCTCCACATTCTCAAGGGTTTTTTAAACCCCTCGAGGGAGGGGCGGGCTAACCTTCTCCAAAAGCCCACCTATTATTCCCCAAAAGGCCGCCTCAAACTCCAATTTTCAATTGCAAAAAACTGGGCATTACTCAAGACAGTGCCAACAACCGCAAGGGAAGCCGAATAACCCCATCAAGCTCCAAAAGAACAATTTTGAATAGACGGGGGCACCGAGACCCTCTGACACTGAGACCCTCCAACTCCCCCCATCGATCTTTTTAAACCCCTTTTGTTTTTCCAGTAAAGCATCTTCCCCCCCCACAGGGCCTTGGTTTTCTTGTTAAGTAATGGGTAAAGGTCCCTTTTCCTTTTGACCAGGTGCTGGGTATCTCTAATTTAAACTATTTCTTCCACCCCACTGACTTACTTGAAAGTCTTCTATGTAACTTGGGGGCACCATCTTTTTTGCCCCCGGAGGGAATTCACATTCAAGTTCCCCACAATATACAGAACGCTTGTACCTCTGTATGCTGGCTTGGTTAAAGGACCTACCAGCAAAAAAGAGGACAAACAGACCCCCGAAGTTTTGTTTTAAAGTTTCAAAAAGTCCTGAACATTTTTGGGAAATTTTTTCTAAAGAAATAGGCCGGAGGCACATTTTCCCCCTGTTACATTGAATTGCCTTCCCAATTTTAGATTTCCCAAACCCCAGTACCCATTAAAGCCCGAAACGAAATGGGCATAGCTCCAAAATTGAGTCTTTTTTTTGAAACAGGGGGTCATTACAAAAAACCAGCAGTCCTTGTAACAGCCCAACCATCCCCTCAAAAAAAAGTGGAAGGGAAAAAAAATGGAGACTTGTCAGACCCAAGGGTCATCAATGAGGGCGTGACCCCATTGCATCCCGAGTCCCAACCCCGTCACAAATTTTCATGCAGATTCCAAAAGGAGCACCCACTTTTTAGTTAGTGATTTAGTTCGGCGTTTTTCTCCATTCCGATACATCGGCCCCAATCTTTTTGCTTCACAACAGGGGTCAACAGTTCACTTGGCAACGTTTGCCTCAAGGGGTTTTTAAATTCACCCTATTTTCAGCAGGGCCCCCCCGCCAAAACCTGGGGGGACTCACAGCCTAATTACACACAACCTTTCTCATTTTTTTGCAGACAAGACACAAATTTCCCAAAAAAAAGGTAAACTCTGTAGAAAAAATACTTACATTGGACATTCTACACCTGGGCCCCAGACACCTACTACCAGACAGAGTAGCGGCCCCTCAAAAATTCCATTCCCATTAAAAAAACACGATAAGACAATTTCGGGAATGGTAGGGTATTGTAGACAGTGGATACCTTGTTACTTGTATGCCCCCCCACTGTATACTTAACCAAAGATTCTGTGGTCAGCCTCTCACCCCACTGAGAGACCAGGGGAGGGTTTTGAGGAAATTAAGCAGCCCCCCCCTCAGCCCCTGCTCTAGGCCACCTGACTACCAAAACCAGGGGGTTGCTAGGTCCAAAACATCCGGGGCCGGGCCCTTTTGTTTTTTTTTCCCACCCTTTGTAAAACTGCGGTTTTTTTTTTTTACAGGGGAAAAACCCCTTCTGTTCCTTACTTTTTTTTCTGCACTTTTCCAACAGATCCCGTCCATCTCCTCAGCAGTCACTGTACAGAAAAAAATCACCAATGCAAAAAAATTTTTTTTTTTTTTCAGAACTTCTCACCTTTCAAAAGCCCAAAAACCCCTAAAAAAGGGCCCCCAAAAAAAAAACTACAAAAATGGAGCAAAAACTACCAACAAAAGGGTTGTTTTTTTAAAACCCCCCTACAAAAAAACCCAAAACCCAAAAAAAAATTAAATAATTAAGGCCCCCAAATAATCCCCGCCAGAAAACCCCGACCCGAAAACCCCGAAACCCCCCATGTGAACTATCCACTGCCAAAACAGGCCCAAAAGACATTTAACACCGCCATAAAAGGGGCCAGATGTGTAGATACTAGTTGTATTAGACCTGCAGACATAAATGAATTAAAACCCGCAGTTACAATTTTGCCCCACAAGAGACGTCTTTTTTTTATCAGCGTCGGTTTACCCTTTTCCCCTTTTTTTTTCCTCCCTCCGGTTCACAACCTTTATGCGATTGCTCCCCCGGCCCAAAACCGTCCCCCCGAGGATTTTTACACAAATAACTTTTGAATTTCCCCACAAATTTTTACAACCCCCTTAATTATAGGTTTTAAAAACAGCCCCCCAGTTTTTGGGATATAGGGGCACTGAAGCAGTATATGGGGCCACAGGGAATATATGGGGCCACAGGCCAAAATATATAGGGCCACAGGCAGATATATAGGGGGCCCCAGGGGAGGTAAAAAAGGGGCCACCCGGCAGGGATTGGGGCCCCCCAGGGCCCGTATATAGGGGGGCCCCAGGGATATATGGGGCCACACCGGGAAAATTTGGGGCACGAAAGGGAGTTTATTGGGGGCCCCAAAGGGAGTAATGGGGGGGAAAAATGAGGCAAATATATAAGGGGGCCCAAAAAAAGAATATAAGGGGCACTGGGCAGAAAAAAGGGGCACTGAAGGGAATATATGGGGTCACTTGGGGGCAGTTAATGGGGCCACAGCAGGTATATAGGGAAACCCCAAAAGGGAGTAAATAGGGGCACCCGGGGGAGTATATGGGGGGCCCCAGGGGAGTATATAGGGCACATGCAAACATTTTGGTGGCCACAGGCCCGGGGTATGGGGGGCCCCCCAGGCCGGGAAAATTGGGAAAACCCCCCCCCCAGGGAGGGAAATGGGAGCCACAGCAGGGATATGGGGGGCCCCAGGCAGGGATATGGGGGCCACAAAAAGGGGTAAGGGGGCCCCAGGCAGGCATTAAAAGGGCACAGACAGAAAAAAGGGGGGACAGGCCCGGGATAAAGGGAGGCCACAGGCAAATAAAATTGGGGCCACAAACAGGGGTATGGGGGGCCCCAGGCCAGGGATAGGGGGGGCCAAAAAGGCAGGCATTAAAGGGGCAAAAGGCAAGGGGGTAAGGGGCCACAGGCAGTATATGGGGGCCACAGGCCCGGGATATTTGGGGGGGCCCAAGGAAGGGATATGGGGCCACAGGCAGGCAAAAGGGGGCCACAGGCAGGGATATGGGGGCCACAGTCAGGCATTAAAGGGGCACAGGCAGTATAAAGGGCACTGAGGGAGGTAAACGCTTTTTAAAAAAACAACATTCATACTCCCCCCCTTTAAATCCCCCGCGAGGCCCCCCCCTCTTGCCCGTCCTTTTTCAAACCCCCCGCTCCTCCCGGCCGGCTCCTTTGGGGGCACGGGCCATGACGCCTGTGCACCCGAGGAGGGGGCAAACGTCGCGATTACATCACCCTCATCGCCGACCGCCCCCCCGGGGTGAGGGGCACGGGGCCCCCGGGGGGTTTCCCCAAACGCTTTGAACCCGGCCCGGCCCCCGCGTTTCGGACCTTCCGGGTCCAAAACGTCTGCGGGGGGAGGGGGGCGCTCGCTCTCGCCCCCCCAGAACCCTCACTGAGTGTGCGTCCAGCTGACGCTCATGCAGCTTGAAGAGCCAGTCGGTGCTACAAGCACAGGGACATGTGGCTGGAGCCCGGTGGAGACTCGGGGAACTGGCGTGTTTTATTCGGGGGCCCCCCCCGAGCCTCGTATTAACTCCAGCTTTTGCGACCCCCCTGCGCAAAAACCATTCCTTTTGTACTGTCAATGAAGTTACCCATGGACAGGCTCTGGCGGTGCTCAATTCATAATTATCAGTGTTGCCAAACGTCCCTAATGCTTCTATTGTGGTTCTGTTAGAGCCCTTGTAGCGAAAGGGATGCAAAGAAGATGCGGCTCTGCTGATTTTGCTGTTGAGAAATACTGCCGAATTGGATTCTGAATTGCACCATTTTGATTGTCTGGGTTCCACCTCTTGTGTATGCATCTTCTTTATTGGTCAGCGTACAAAAACAGGTTCACCCAGGCTCGGCTCAACTCGATGGGAGATTGCCCTCTGCTGCCAAGCCACATCCGTCTTCACCGGTGCTCGAACAATTGAAACCAGCTACTTTGTTGCCACTTGAGGTTCAGACGAGAGGATAGTGAGATTAGATGTGCACGGTTGGTTAGACTCCAGTTTTGGAGGGGTGCGGAGGTGTAGAGAGACAATGATTGTTTGGCGATTCCCAAAACTCATGACATATGCTGCGCCCGATTTGAGGGCTAAGAAAGAACCACTTGATCACCGACGACCATGGTGCTGATGTAGATGGCATGTTGTCACAGACAGAATGCAATCAGGTGCATTGACAATCTGGATTTGCTTGTGGGAGATGATTACACTACGGTGTACGCTTGGAAAATTAGATCCCCTCTCCATTTGCCAGCGAGCTCGAGTTATGTTGGCCCTCATTAAAGCTGTGAATTGTATGAAGGGCAAAACTGCGTAAACATCTACACTGATCCACGATATGCTTTTGGTGTGAGTCCACGATTGTTGGAAAGCACTTTGGAAAATGAGAAAGTTTTTGAATGATATAAGAGTTCCCGTGTGAGCTATGCCATATAGTAAATAGCCACATTGCTGAAGGTTCTACACCTTCCCAAAATAGATTTGCTTGTGTTTAAATATGTCAATGCACACACTTACCAACCATGATCCATTGCAAATGGAAATACAGAGCAGACTGAGATACAAAGTGTTGCAAGCGAGTTGTAAATTGAATTGTATTAAGTTTGGATGTCTGTAAAACCTAAGTATGTTGCTTTTACCTGACTTTGCAAATTTGATAAACATTGCCATTTTCCAATTTTTCTCCTCAGGTAAAGGCCCGATGGAAGGTTATGGGTGTGCACACAGAATGTTGATAACCTATGGTACCAAATTGTGAAGGTAAATCCATGGCCCTCACATAATTCTCTTTTGCCACCGGCTAGGCTGTGCCTGCCGCAAGGACTTACCCATAGTGGTAAAGGACAGCGATGCGGGAATTTGGTTTTAAAAACTGGTGTTGCACCAGGTTTCACTGTGATTGCACGAGTGAAGGTGTCTATCTTGTCAAAACATGCCTCCATTCAGATCGTGGAGGTGCAGAAGTTGGAGGAACCACCTTCACACCTTCCTTGGCACAAAGGGCCCATTTCAATATCCGTACAGGTTCGACTTAAATACAGCTGACCTAAGGTAGGTTAGGTAACGTATGTCTGGGTCTGTGTTGATCAATTTTCTGGGTGGATCGAAAGCAGCTACCCCACTCATCTAATCGATAACTACCTGCTGTGCGATGATACTGCTAATGATCGTTCGAATGCAGATATGGTATCCCCAATGGTGGTTTCCAGGGTGATCAGGGATCATAGCATTCACTTGTAATGTATTTCAAACCATTTGTTGCTATGATTGGCGGTATATCAACAGTGGAAGGTTGTTTGAAAAGGTATAATCGCTACCATCAAAGAAAAGCTAGCCATTTCGTTGCAATGGAAAATGGTATGAGGGTGGGCTGATGATTTAACCTCGTGTTTTGTTGGACATGGTAGTTCTGCCAACAAAGGGGGTGCTACCCAACTTTACACAATAGAGTTTCAGTTTGGAAAATATATTGCCACTATTCTTCCCACTTATTCTACATCCAGTGTCTGCTCATCATCTTTAACATACCTCTTAAATGTGGGATATGTGCTCTACAACTACAAAAACATTAAAGGATTTGCATCATCAAGTTGGGGACCCTGCAACCGACCTATCTTGCCTTGTCACAACGTTAAAACCCAGGAAGGTGATAATAGTATGATTCGCAAATTTTTACGTTTCTGGTTTCTTTTTTCAGTACAGGTGGGCCGGTTCCATCTTCAAGTCCTGATGCCTGATGGACCTACTCCTACAAGTGTGAACAGTCGAAGGAATGAGGGAATCGTGAGATCCATGCGTCACACTGAAATCGTGTATAAACCCCCATATCGAGACGGAAGCAAGTACCACCACTGCTGCTGTACTACTTGCTATCCGGTCATACGACCAGACAGTGATAACCAGGTAGAAATCCTGAGCTCTGAACCGCTCCAGCGTTGGCTTTTTGCCATAAAACCATTCATCAAAAGTCGCAGATGAGGTAATCAAAAGTAGTTACCTTCCATCGCTTGTTGAAGAAAGAAGATCGAGATGCACCCTCCTTGTACAATAAATTTACTTGGCCTCACCCTGCACTAAGACTTTGGCTAGTTTGGTGGTGGATGGTTGGTCAGTGTTCTTATATGCTGCCTTTTCACAGGATTTTCATGGCTCCTCTGCATCAGCCCTCGAAGATTTCCTATGCCACATGGGCAGAGTAGAGGCCCACAGGTGTGAGGTGGGGATGATAACGACTATTCTGGTAAACACTAGAATCACCATGTTGTCACTTATTTTTTTGCATAGAAAGTTCTTCGAACAACCTAATGGATATGGGCTGGTGCAGTATATGGTTGTTCTGGTATATATAGACATTGAATAGGTAAGATGGTTTTTAAACAGTGATTGAAATGATTCATTTACAATGATCAGGATAATAAGTTACTTATAACTTGCACAAATCCTTAGCACAAACGCTCAAGGTTGTTTTTGGATTGCTGGATATGTACCACTTTCACCAGTTTCATCACAATTCCTTTGCATTTCATAGCTTCTCGGTTCCCTTGAAGATTCTCGATTTTGGTGAAAAGGTAACTTACTCTTTACATGGTAATTCTAGCCTTATCCAGGGTTTGATTAATACCACGTGTTTCTTTTCCCGTAGCTGGGATGGGCATCAACCCCTCTGCGTGTTTTGCTTGTACGTGACCCTTACATCAGCTTATATAAACCCCAATATCTTATCCATATGTGGGGTGGACTTCAACACCTCTTAGAGGTACAGGGTGAATACACCACACAAACACAGATTTAGGGTACAATTCCTATTACCGCGACTCTGGACTCTTTTGAGGTAGTATTTCGCACAATTTCAGATACCCCCTTGGTACAGGGGAGCTACTGACAAAAAACTCTGCATTCACGGGATTAAACTTATCAACTACATGAAGGTGCTTCACAATCACTAGCAGACTTGTGATATATTTCAGAGTTCAACTCTAGTACCACTGAGTTGTAAAAAGACGGTCATATGGACTCTTTATCATATATTGGGTGCCCATCCCACTAGTATCCAAACCTTCTGTGGTAGGCTATACCGTAAATTGCATACAGGTTATTCTCGATTTTAGGACGGTGACCCCATCATTCAACCGGATTAACATTTATTATGTATGTGGTTCTAATGCATACAATTTTTCACACAATGGGGTCGGTCATGTCCTATTGCCAGTGCCAATGGCTACTTGGGTCTGTCACACACGATGAAATCAAGATTGATTATCCCCAAATTCCCAGACATACGATCGCAATAAGGTGGGCGGAAGTCATCCAGAAACCTTTGATCAAGCTTCATCCAGTTATTCCTTCGCCTTTAATGGTATTACCGTTCACAGGAGGAAAATTTTATAAGGATTTCACAAACGCACACTCATATGAACTAGTTAGGGTAATCTTTGGACAACATCACTGATGAGATTTTTGTTGCCATTTGAAATACTTAACAGCCAACCAAGTTCCTTGCCAAGGTGTTTATATCAACCACATCTTATGTTTCTTGATTTTTCAAACGCCTATAAGGGGCGGGGGCGGTGTGCAGCCATCTATCGGACGGGCCGCTTGAATTATGTATGATTCAAATTTTTCAGTGAGAGTGGCTGAGTTGACTTAACATAGCCCCTCAAGATATTGGAGCCTCAAGAATAAATTCCGTGCCTGAACATGATATAGGGATACTGCAGGACTGTGGTTCGCATGGCTTACATCCCATCTCATTTGGTTCAGTGGCATCTCTGGGTGGTTCTGCGGAAAAGCCCACTTCACCTCCCAAATTTTTATTATTTGCCATCTTCATCTGGATCTGGAGCAAAGGGTATCGGTTAATACTCAATGTGAAAAGTTTTCAAAGGGGCCTCCAAAAACGGTTCACAAGGACATATAGTCAGTGAATATTACATGATAATGCTGCGGGTGTGGGTAAAACACTACATAAAACATCCTTCTTATGGTAATCCGGGGGTGGTTACCTATGTATTGGATATTAAAATGTTTTATAAAATGATCCGTGAGCCTGAGGTATAGAATACACCGTAATTGTATATAATTATTTGATACTTTCTATCATTTATATTTTTGGTCTTCCATTTGTCTTCTTCCAAACCTAAATCTTTGTGTAATATTCTGTTATGAATTTCTGACTAGGATTTCAAAGGAACAGGTTCTGTTCCGTCTCACATCATAATATTTTGTACTCATGGAGGCATTTGGTCTGACCGTGGATGTGATTAACTTGGTCATAGCTGCTGCTTGTTTATGGTTAATTTAAGATTAGTTGTAACTAAGACTGTTGTCAGTGTAGTATTCATTATTTTATTTTTTGGTTGATGGGCCCACGCGGTGTCATGATTGTTTTGTAATTATTAAATGGTTTTCTTTCACTTTTAAGTATCTACCATGATTTGGATTGATCTTTATCTTATGATTATATAACTTATCTTTGGTTTGTGTGTTGTATTATGCCTTAACAAGTCCTCTGTTGCGCTTTCAACGCCCTTATTACTCCACTTAAATAATCCTTGTCAGACCATATTTAAAGCATTCTAATCTTGTGAAGAGAATCGCAGTGCACTGTTGTGTTTTCGGGTCCGTGGGAGACAGAGAGGTTGCTAAGAAAGGATATCTACATCAGGTTCGAGCGATCTTCCTTTATGTCAAAACCTCTTCATGCAGTCACCGCTTCCTCTGTATGGAGTTTTATATAGTGCTATTGTCAATTGCATCACAATTACAAAGATTTTTTTTATACCTTTCAGAATTGGTCTTGTTCAGATACCTTATTAGAATATTCTAAGTTAAAATGGATTTTAACTGCTGTTTATCAGAGCCACAGGCAGCTTCAGACTCACACTTGCTGGTTAGTGATTGACATATCAGCGCTGCTATTCCTGTTGGAGTAAAATGACTGCAGAAGGTTTATAATCTGTAGTGCACAAAGCTACAGAGCTCTAATGGGTAGAACCTTGTCATTAAGTTAGATAAACAAACTTAGTTGCTAGAGATATAGGTGATTAAATCTGCAAAAGTATAAAATGAAAGCCAGGAGGCCGGGGACAGCAAAACAAACAACAAGAAATTATTTAAACATATAAATGCAAAAAAAACAATAAAAACCCAGAGCCTGTAGGAGTCTTAAATACTAGTAATGAGGAGCTGGTCACTGGGGATCAGGAGAAGGCAGAGCTACTAAATAGTACTGTATATACAAAGAGGGAGGGAGGGAGAGTAGTTGATCGGGGCAGGGTCACTACTGATGTGGGCGGGCTCACTGCTGATGGGGGTCACTGCTGATGTGAGCGGGGGGGCCACTGCTGATGTTGGCTGGCCTAGAGCAAATGTAGGCGGTGGCAGTACTGATGGGGCAGTGCTAGATCGGATGGAAGAGGGCCCAGGGCATATGTGGATGGTGCAAAATGGGGGAGTGCAGTATAATGTGAATGGCCTAGTGCAGAGCAATGTATGCGGTACAAAACTGTCTGATGTGGGGGATGTGCCAGTACTGATGGGGGCAGTGCCAGTACTGATGTGGGTGATGTCAGTACTGATGGGGGCAGTGCCAGTACTGATGTGGATGTCGAGTATGATGGGGGCAGTGCATATTTTGTGGTGGTGTCAGTACTGATGGGGGCAGTGCCAGTACTGATGTGGGTGATGTCAGTACTGATGGGGCAGTGCTAGATCGGATGGGGGAGGGCCAGTGCATATGTGGGTGGTGCCAGTACTGATGTGGATGGTGTCAGTACTGATGGGGGCAGTGCTAGTACTGATGTGGGTGATGTCAGTACTGATGGGGCAGTGCTAGATCGGATGGAAGAGGGCCCAGGGCATATGTGGATGGTGTCAGTACTGATGGGGACAGTGCCAGTAACTCATAATGGGGAACGGGCCCAGTATGCCGGGGTTTGTATGGGTCCAGTACTGATGGGGGCAGTGTTAGAATGGATGGGGGAGGGCCCAGTGCAGATGTAGGCGATACCAGTACTGGGGGCAGTGATTAGGGGGTGGATTGTGGGGCGTGCCAGTAGAGGGGGTATTTTATGTCAGTAGCATGGGGGGGAGCTGAAAAGGGTGGTGGCAGGCCCAGAGGGGGGCAGACTGATGTAGGCGGTGCCAGTACTGATGGGGGCAATGTTAGAATGGATGAGGGAGGGCCCAGTGCATATGTGGGTGGTGCCAGTACTGATGAGGGCAGTGCTAGATTGGATCGGGGCGGGCCCAGTGTGGATGTAGGCGGTGCCAGTTCTGTTAATACATAAACTGATATAATAAACTGGCTGAGTGTAGAAATTGTACAAGACAAGTAAAATAAACTGAATGTGAACAAGGCTCCAGGTCCTGCTGGCATTCACCCAAGAGCTCAGCTCGGTTATCGGTGTGCCTCTGTACATGATATTTAGAGATTCCCTGGAGACTGGTATAGTACCAGGAGACTGGCGCAAGGCAAATGTGGTTCCCATCTTAAAAAACAGCTCTAGGTCTTTCCCATGTAATTATAGACCAGTAAGTTTAACATCTGTTGTGGGAAAACTGATTGAGGGGCTCATAAGGGACTATTTACAGGAATATGTGGCTGAATACAATATTATAAGTGATTACCAGCATGATGACACTAAAGACAGAAGTTGTCAGACCAACCTGATCTGTTTTTATGAAGAGGTGGGTAGAAGGCTGGATAGCGGGGCTATTGATGGAAAGATGTCCGTAAAGCGCAAGACCACCTGGACACACTGAGTGTTTGGGCATCCACTTGGCAAATGAGGTTCAATGTGGATAAATGTAAAGTTCTGCATCTGGGTAGAAATAATGTGCAGGCATCATATGTCCTAGGGGGAAAAACTTGGAGAATCGCTTGTTGAGAAAGATCTGGGCGTTCTTGTAGATCATAGACTACAGAACAGCATGCAGTGTCAATCAGCTGCCTCTAAAGCAAGTAAGATATTGGCGTGTATTAAAAAAGGCCTGGACTCGCGAGACAAGGATGTAATTCTACCGTTGTATAAAGCATTGGTGCGACATCACTTAGAATATGCTGTTCAGTTCTGGGCTCCAATTTATAGAAGAGATGTAACGGAGCTAGAGAGAGTACAAAGACGAGCAACCAAACTTATAAGGGGAACGGAGCATCTGAGTTATGAGGAGAGGTTAGTAGAATTAACTTATTTAGTCTTGAGAAAAGACGGCTCCGGGAAGACATGATTAATTTATATAAATATATAAATGGTCCCTACAAAAAGTATGGGGAAAAATAATTTCAAGAGAAGCCCCCTCAAAAGAAAAGAGGACATTCCCTTCGACTAGAGAAAAAAGGATTCAATCTCCAGAGGAGAAGGACGTTCTTCACTGTCAGAACTGTGAATCTGTGGAATAGCTGCCCGAGGAGCTGGTCACAGCAGGAACAGTTGAGGATTTCAAGAAAGGCTTAGATAACTACTTAGCACTAAATAATAGTAATACCTATATAGCCATATAAAATTCTAGATCCAATCTGATGGCAACTTTGGGAGCAGAAATTAAATATTCATTTAGGGCAGATTGATTCTTGCCTCATGGGTTCAAAACTCTCCATCTATAAAAAGCTAAAAAATTCCCTATCTCCCTCCCTTCATCCACATCTTTCCCCACCTTTGGTTAAACTTGATGGACCTATCTCTTTTTTCAACCGTATTAAATATGTAACTAGATAAGACTCTGTGGGGAGTGACTCACCGTGGTTGAACAGCAGCTTGTGGATCAATCAAAAAAGAGACAGAGGAGACAGAGGTGGTCCTTAACCAGAGAACCTTGTGTGTTCTAAGAGAAGATAAAATCTTCTTTATTTCCTGACCAAAGCAAAATCAAAACAGCAATGTATTTGGACATAGTCTTCATTTACCTTTCCGTATGTGTTAAAAGTAAATCATTGTAGTGAGAAACTTCTTTAATGGGCCTCCATCAGTTAATAGGATCAGAGACTGGCTACAAAAAATGTGTCTTTCTCTTAAGAAATTGGGAACCAAGGTAGCCTAGTGATTTCAATGGGCACCATGCAATACCTCATTTTTCCAGCAGGTGCGCTGTAGGGACAATAAACAGCTGATCGCTGGGGTTCCCAGCAACTCAGTGCCTTGTGATTAGCTTATAATTAGGGGAAAC
This sequence comes from Phyllomedusa bahiana, assembly GCA_025379985.1. Classification (NCBI taxonomy): domain Eukaryota; kingdom Metazoa; phylum Chordata; class Amphibia; order Anura; family Hylidae; genus Phyllomedusa; species Phyllomedusa bahiana. Next base: position 13,154 of record JAODAL010039494.1, on the reverse strand, counting down.
GCCCAACGAAGAGCAATTGCTGAAGGCAGAGAACCCCTTAAATTAGAATAACACATCAGTTCCACAACTAACATGAACAAACACATGCACATGTCTGCTTTCCCATGCTACTAAATTTAAGGCCTAATGTCATTTTGAGAGTGAGCCCTTTAGGGCCTCGGTGCATGTAATCCCTATCTAATAAGGTTTGGAGAATAAGGATTGAATTGCTTTAGTTTTGCACAAAAAGGTAATTCAATGAAAAACACAGCAAATATAATTTGCCTGAGGGTGAAAAAAGCACATTGGAGAGTTTTTTTTTTTTTTTCAGAAATGTCAGTGACCAAAATATTTTATTAACTACATGTTATAATGATGCCGACGAGTCACCGTGTTTTGTGTGAAAAATTGAAAAAAGTGAGAACTACAGCGATTAACAATTGCAGATATGTTATTTATGTTGCTTTCTGGAAACAGAAGATATGAAAAAAGTAAATCTCCACCGTTTTGTTTATGATTTTTAGAATCTAATATAAAATTCTCCATTTTTCTCATAGAGAGTCCGATATCTCCGGCTTGCCTTGACATAGAGTTCGATGATAAAATACTGACCTTCTATAGCTACCAATAGGGTGAGCTTACTGAATATGGATACTATAATGATGATATGTCTACAGCACACACTGGGGCTCCACCTAGTGGTGGCTGCAAGCAGTCAGAAAGTAATCATCTGAAACACATGTCAAACTGAAGGGCAGAATTTTGCCTACCACATCAATCCAGAGCAGGCATCCTCAAAATGTGGCCCTCCGACTGTTGGGAAACTACAACTCCCACCATGCATTTATATAATGTATAACAGTGGGCATGATGGGAGTTGTAGTTTTCCAACAGCTGGAGGGCCGCAGTTTGAGAATGCCCGATTCAGAGCTTAGACAAAGCAAACAGGGCTGGACAAGGTCGGGAAGCAGAAGAGTTGGCTCTCAACTTTCCACTTTCCGCAGGGCCAGCATAAGGAGAGGCCGCCATCTTGGATTCATACCTCCAGTTCGCATCTCCGTGCTGTTCAGCAACTCACAAGTGGTGACAGAGCTCTGACAGCCATGCTGATGACCTCTAGACCTCTCCTAGACTCTTCAATGGCCCTTTGAGGGCAACCATAATATTAATATGGAGCCCAGTGAAAATTGGTTTGACATATCTAAACCTTTATGGAAACTCCCAAGGACACAGCCGATTTTTATGGGGTTATTTTTGTCTGTCTTACTACACTCTGATGCCATTGCTTTTTTTTATCCAAGGCCTTCTTGGTAGTAAGAGGAACAGTAGATTTCTAAAACCTTATTTTCAGATACAGCGCTCCCTCAGCATACAATGTGAATTGGTTCTGGGATGACCATTGTATGTTGAAACCATAACTGTATGGAAAACTGGTTCTGAGGCCCCAAAAATGTGACAAACATAACAAAGAATGAGGATTGAGGAAAATGAAACTGCTACTAATCCAGTGTCCAGTGCCTTCCATATAACATCAGAGAGAACTGCTGAAAGCTGGAAATCACTTTCTATGATGAGGACAGAAGTTTCTTTGGGTCATGGACTTTATACACAATGTGCAATAAAAAAGAAAATGGGGCCCTCACCTGGTGCCCAAAGGAGCCGCTCATCCTGGCACATGTAAGAGCAGTACAGGACATGTAGTACCACACTGTACTGTAGAGAGGTGCTATAGACCTCCAATCACTGCATACACCTCACTAATACATGTAAGAGCAGTACAGGACATGTAGTACCGCACTGTACTGTAGAGAGGCGCTATAGACTGCCAATCACTACATACACTCACTAATACATGTAAGAGCAGTACAGGACATGTAGTACCGCACTGTACTGTAGAGAGGTGCTATAGACCTCCAATCACTGAATACACCTCACTAATACATGTAAGAGCAGTACAGGACATGTAGTACCTCACTGTACTGTAGAGAGGAGCTATAGACCTCCAATCACTGCACACACCTCACTAATACATGTAAGAGCAGTACAGGACATGTAGTACCGCACTGTACTGTAGAGAGGCACCCCTGCAATTCTGTCAGATAATACTCAGTTTCTTCCTGAAAATGATTGCAATCACAAATTCTTTGGTATTAATATATTCATTTATTTTGCTTGCAATGAAAAAAACACAAAACAGAATGAGAAAAAAATCAAATCATTGATCATTTCACCCAAAACTTCAAAAAAGGGCCGGACAAAAGTATTGGCCCCCTCAGCCTAATACTTGGTAGCACAACCTTTAGCCAAAATAACTGCGAACAACCGCCTCCGGTGACCATCAATGAGTTTCTTACAAGGCTCTGCTGGAATTTTAGACCATTCTTTCTTTGGCAAACTGCTCCAGGTGCCTGAGATGTGAAGGCGCCTTCTCCAAACGGCCATTGTGAGATCTCTCCACAGGTGTTCTATGGGATTCAGGTCTGGACTCATTGCTGCCACTTTAGAAGTCTCCAGTGTTTCTCTCAAACCATTTTATAGTGTTTTTTGAAGTGTGTTTTGGGCCATTGTCCTGCTGGAAGACCCATGACCTCTGAGGGAGACCCAGCTTTCTCACACTGGGCCCTACATTATGCTGCACAATGTGTTGGTAGTCTTCAGACTTCATAGTGCCATGCACACGGTCAAGCAGTCCAGTGCCAGAGGCAGCAAAGCAACCCCAAAACATCAGGGAGCCTCCGCCATGTTTGACTGTAGGGACCGGGTTCTTTTCTTTGAATGCCTCTTTTTTATTCCTGTAAACTCTATGTTGATGCCTTTTCCCAAAAAGCTCTACTTTTGTCTCCTCTGACCAGAGGACATTCTTCCAGAACGTTTTAGGCTTTCTCAGGTAAGTTTGGGCAAACTCCAGCCTGGCTTTTTTATGTCTCCGGGTAAGAAGTGGGCTCTTCCTGGGTATCCTCCCATACAGTTCCTTTCATTCAGACGCCGACGGATAGTACGGTCTGACACTGTTGTACCCTCGGACTGCAGGGCAGCTTGAACTTGTTTGGATGTTAGTCGAGGTTCTTTATCCACCATCCGCACAATCTTGCGTTGAAATCTCTCGTCCATGTTTCTTTTCCGTCCACATCTAGGGAGGTTAGCCACAGTGCCATAGGGAGGTTAGCCACAGTGCCATAGGGAGGTTAGCCACAGTGCCATGAGGAGGTTAGCCACAGTGCCATAGGGAGGTTAGCACAGTCCAGGGGGTTAGCACAGTCCAGGGGAGGTTAGCCACAGTACCATGGGGTGCCACAGTGCATGGGAGGTTAGCCACAGTGCCATAGGGAGGTTAGCCACAGTGCCATAGGGAGTTAGCCACAGTGCCATGGGAGGTTAGCCACAGTGCCATAGGAGGTTAGCCACATTGCCATAGATGGAGGTTAGCCACAGTGACTCGGCTTTACATCTTGTAGGGATTCAGGTCCTCAAGACAGTCCTCAGGTTCTTCTTCTCTTTTCTCGGTGGACCCCTCAATGTGGTCACACAAGCACAGGTACAGAGGTGAGGCAACTTTAATCCATTCACTGGCTGCAAGTGTGTTTAGTTATTGCCAACACCTGTAGTGCCCAGCAGTTACAGGTGCTGATAATTACCAAATTAGAGAAGATCACTGATTTTCAAACCAGGCCAATACTTTTGTCACCGCCCTTTTATTATGTTTGGTGGAATTAATCCAATTTGGCTTTATGCAATCTATTTTGTGGTTGTCCATTGAAGACGAAATAATGAAGATATATACCAAAGATTTGTCGATGCATCCATTATCACTAAGACAATGAGACTTATCTGACAGAATTGCAGGGGTGCCAATACTTTTGGCCACCACTGTATAGACTGCCAATCACTTCATGCACCTCACTAATACCTGTAAGAACAGTACAGGACATGTAGTACCGCACTGTACTGTAGAGAGGAGCTATAGACCTCCAATCACTGCATGCACCTAATATACATGTAAGAGCAGTACAGGACATGTAGTACCGCACTGTACTGTAGAGAGGCACTATAGACCTCCAATCACTGCATGCACCTCACTAATACATGTAAGAGCAGTACAGGACATGTAGTACCGCACTGTACTGTAGAGAGGCACTATAGACCTCCAATCACTGCATGCACCTCACTAATACATGTAAGAGCAGTACAGGACATGTAGTACCGCACTGTACTGTAGAGAGGTCGCTATAGACACCATCACTGCATGCACCTCACTAATACTGTAAGAACAGCACAGGGACATGTAGTACCAGCACTGTACTGTAGAGAGGTCGCTATAGACCACCAATCACTGCATGCTCCTCACTAATACATGTAAGAGCGAGTACAGGACATGTAGTAGCGCACTGTACTGTAGAGAGGCGCTATAGACCACCAATCACTCCATGCACCTCACTAATACATGTAAGAGCGGTACAGGACATGTAGCACCACACTGTACTGTAGAGAGGCGCTACTAGATCACCATTCACTGCATCCACCTCACTAATACATGTAAGAGCAGTACAGGACATGTAGTGCAGCACTGTACTGTAGAGAGGTGCTATAGACCTCCAATCACTGCATGCACCTCACTAATACATGTAAGCGCAGTACAGGACATGTAGTACCGCACTGTACTGTAGAGAGGTGCTATAGACCACCAATCACTGCATGCACCTCACTAATACATATAAGAGGAGTACAGGACATGTAGTACCACACAGGTTTTGGGACCACGAGCTGAAGAATGGTCTCCAATAAGCTTCAACCCACTGTACAGGGCTTTTTGCTACTCCACAAAATCCCTTTTGAGACCAACGTGCAGCTTGCTACGAGCCGGCCTCGGAGAACGGGGAGATGGCCGCGCTTGCACGTTTCGTCCCCATTCATGTCTATGGGAGTAACTATATAGCCAAGCATATTTTGGGCCCTCTCCTATTCTGAGGCAGGCTGATAGTGAGCTACAGTACAAGTTGGAATCAGAACAGATGTTACTAAGTGGCAAAACCCCTTTAGTGGTGAAGACCAGGGGACCCCTTAGACTTTGCACCCCTGTCTAGCAAGTCAATAAGATTATGGCTTACTGCATGAAAGGGCCCAGTCCAATTTAACTGAAATTGTGGAAAAATGTAAGACCTTTTGAATCCAAATTTTTTCTCTACCCCTATTCCTATGGCTAACTGAACCTGTAACCTTAAAGGGAATCTATTGTCATGTTTTTTTTTACTAATTAAAACCAGGTACTGATGTGTGTTCTTTTTTTCGTAGCCGTTTTTCTTTTCTGACTACAGATATTGTAGGTCTGCTTTCTGTATATGATTATGGGGGCGTCCATCTTGCCTGCACTCCTTTAAAAACAGCTTTTGAAAAAGGCTTTACAGCCCCTTCAGGACATAGGAGCCGTGAACGGGAGCAAACCCATTGCTTTATAGGAGGGTTTTCGGGGGTCTGTGCCTGGGAAAAAGTCATTGTCAGGAGGGGGGAAGGGAAGCTGGAATCCCTACTGTGACCCTGTGTTCTCTATAAAATTTTGGTTCACTTTTCAGTGCTCCTGCCTGTGCTGATAATGAGAGATATAAAAAATTTCCTATACAAAAAGGGAATGTCAGCTATGAATTAGGCTCCCCAAAAAAACAATGTAAAATCCCACGATTTGTTATAGAATCCGACCATATTTTAAAATCTTTTTTTTCATTCTTTTTTGACAGTTTTGGGTGGGTTTTCATATTTCGGCCTTTTTCATGTGAAATATAGTTTATAGAAAAGGGTTCAACTTTTCTAAATGGATTTTGGGATTTGAAACCCAAACCTCAAAAAAATCAGAGCTTTTCTCTAAATCTCCCCAGGGAAAAAATTTAAAATGGGATTTTTGCGGATTCTATACACCTAATCCTCTTTAATATCCTTCAGTTAATCACTGACGTGCAGACGAAGCATTAGGCTTAGTGGCCGAAGTAAAAACTGCAGGACTTTAGGAGATTAAAAAAATATTGATAGCGATATGGGAAATTAAAAAAATAACCAAAAATTTTTAGAGTTAAAATAGGTCATTTCTGAAAACACATTCCCCTTTAACCCAATTTAGGGTTAGGGTTTTTTTTAAGGCGCTTATTTTCAAAGTTGCCCGGGTTTGTATTCCCTTTAAAAAAAACCCATTTCCTGGTGCAACCGCCTGACATCACTTCTGGTTTCCCCAGATTACCCCTCCGTCATGGAAAGCGGAAGTGATGCGGAGTGAATCGGATGTGGGTTTGTACATGTACCTCACTTCATATTACATAGTTTGTCAGGCCGAAAAAAGACGCGTCCATCCATTCAGCCTAATGTGCAAAAGTGTTGATCCGAGGAAGGCAAAAACCCTATGAGAACCAATTGTCCTCATTTTAGGGAAAAAAAAAAACCTTCCCAACTGGCAAACAGAAAAAATCCCCGGGTCAACACCCTTTCCCCCAGAATCCCGATCACTATAACTTGTTCATTTTTACATCTTGAAAAATTTTCCAAACCCTTCTCAAATCCTGGCACTATAAATTGTTTATTATTACATCTAGAATGTCTCCCCCGACCCCCCTCCAGAATCCGTCATATAAATTGTTATATTATTACATTAAAAGTATCCAGACCCTTCTCCAAAACCCGATCACTAAACTTGTTCAATTTTTACATCTTGAAATGTATCCCAAACCCCCCTCCAAATCACGGTCACTATAACTTGTTTTATTATTACATTTAAAAAGTATCCAGACCTTCTCCAATCCTGGCCTATAATTTTTCTATTATTACATCTGAAATGCTCAAACCCCTTTTCCAAATCACGGCACTATAATTGTTATATTTTTACATCTAGAAATGTATCCGACCCTTTTCCAGAACCCGGTCACTATAACTGTTTTAAAAATTTTCCTATAAAAGTATCCAACCCTTTTCCCCGAATCCCGGTTACTATAACTTTTTCATTTTAATCTAAAAGTATCCAACCCCTTTTCCAGAATCCTGGGCATAAAACTTTTTAATTATTACATCTAGAAATGTATCCAGACCTTCCCAGAATCCCGGGCACTATAACTTTTTAAAAATAACACAGAAAGATCCAGACCTTCTCCAGAAAACCTGGGCCTATAAATTTTTTATATTTTTCCAACTAGAAATGTATCCGATCTTCCCAGAATCCCGGGCCCTATAACTTGTTTTATTACATCTAGAAAAGTATCCAACTCTTTTCCCAGATCCCGGGCACTATAACTTTTATATTACATCTAAAAAGTACCCAACCCTTTCCAGAATCCCCCCGGGCACATAATTGTTATATTTTTACATCAGAAAAATATCCAGACCCCTTTACCAAACCTGGGTTTCTATAACTTTTTATATTTACATCTAGAAATGTATCCAGACCCTTCTCCCGAATCCTGGTCACTATAACTTTTAATTATTCGCTCCAGAAAGTATCCAACCCTTTTCCAGAATCCGGGGCACTATAATTGTTATATTATTACATCTAGAAAAGTCTCCAACCTTCTCCAAATCCCGGGGCACAATAACTTGTTAATTATTTCGCCCAGAAAAATCCAGACCTTTCTCCAGATCCTGGTCACTAAAAATTGTTATATTATTACATTAGAAATTCTCCAGACCTTCTCCAGAATCCGTACAAAACTTTTTTTTATTAAATTAGAAATGTATCCAACCCTTCTCCAAACCCGGGTCACAAAAACTGTTATTTTATACATCTGAAATTATCCAGACCCTTCTCCAGAATCCTGGTCACATAACTTTTTATATTATTACATCTAGAAATGTATCCAGACCCTTCTCCAGAATCCTGGTCACAAATAACTTGTTATATTTTTACATCTAAAAAATGTATCCAGGCCCTTCTCCAGAATCCCGGTCACTATACTTGTTATATTATTACATCAAAGAAATGTATCCAGGCCCTTTCCAGAATCCGGTCACTATAGCTTGTTATATTATTACATCTAAAAATGCACCCAAAAACCCCTTTTTGAACTCTGTTAGTGAATTCACCAGGACAAGTCCCTCTGGCAGAGAATTCCACAGTCTCACTGCTCTTACAGTAAAGAATCCCTTTCTATGTTTATGTAGAAACCTTCTTCCCTCTAGACGTAGAGGATGCCCCCTTGTTCTAGATACAGTCCTAGGCATAAATAGATCTTGGGAGAGATCTCTATATTGACCTTTAATATATTTAAGCATTTTTATTATGTCCCCCCGAAGCCGTCTTTTCTCTAAACTAAATAACCCTAATCTTGCTCATCTTTCTGGGTATTGCAGTTCACCCAGTATTGCAGTTGACTTGTATAGTGGGAGAATAATGTTCCCATCATGTGCCTCTATGCCCCTTTTAATACAACCCATAATCCTATTTGCCTTGGCAGCTGACACTGGCTGCTACAATTAAGTTTACTGTCCACCAGGACACATAGGGTTAAATTGGAAGTGATGCCACAGAGGGAGCGACACAGACCCAAAGAAATGCTGATAGATTAGTTAAAACCTCTAAACACGCTATTAAGCCCAATATATAGTTATAGTCAGGGATGATTTTATGGTGATTTTTAATAAAATTTGATTCAGTCCTACCAAAATTGAATCATTGGGATTCTGGTCGGATTTGCCATCGATCCAAATTTGAAGCACAACACCAGCTTTGAGAATCTACACTTCTGGAATATGATTGAAATAGAAAATATTCATGAAAAAAAAACCACAAAAAACCTTTTCAATTCATACTTTGTATCTGCCCCTGAGGTCCTATCCTGTCTCTTCTGAACTCAAAATTGTAAGAAATATTCAAGGATGTTCTTAAAGGGGTTTTTCCACAAAGTAAAATTGATGTGGGAAGATTTCATACTAAATAATAAACATTTTCACCATTCATCATTATTAAAAAATCTGCACCGTTTTTGTCTTAGCTGCTCCTCTAGTGATCTATTGTTTACAGCTCGTCTCCAGGGGATACGACCAGGGCTGAGAGCTGCTCAGTCCGGGTCAGACATGTTCAGACATCACCTCTCCTCTCAGGCAGCTAATAAGTGTTCAACCCCAGGTGCTGTCATTCTGCTCCCGTCCTCTGTACTGCTTAGTAATTAGTGAAACAGTGCAAATAAATAAAAAGAAACCTCAATGAGGTCTGTGCATTGATAAAGAGAAAAAAAATTCTCAGGTTTGGTTTCTGCAGGGATTTGAACCCAGGACTCTTGTGCTGTGAGGTAAAAACTTTACCTCTGAGTTACTCACAGCTCTATACCTAAATAGACCTTTCTCTGACTAGAGAGAGGAAAGGTCTGGTGATGTCATCCGGCTGAGTCACATGATATGCAATTCAAACAAATCACACACGACTCCTTCTGAGCACACAGAGCTGAAGAGCTGGATGCAGGAGGTATGAAATGAGATCGTGGACAAACCCCTTTAAGCTTTTGTATCTCAGGAGACCAGCTCTTTGCCATTTTCTCTACATCACAGACCAGAGCTCGGTCTTGTAGTAAGGTCAGTAGACAGGTCACTGCCTGCTACAAAATCAAAACAATATTCCATAGACTACCATAATCACATAGGTGAACAAGTCACAATCTCCAACAAAATCAATTTACATGATAACATTGGCTCAAAATCTATCCCAGCCCACTTGATGGTATTGCCCATATCATAGTCAGCTCTGTCCTCACTACCATAGTCACAAGCGTGGACAGGTCACTGCCTCTGATAACATCAGCACAACTCTCTGCTATCATCATTTCCATGATAACAATGGCTGTCTCTGCTCACTTCCTGATACTATCCTTTCAATACTTATTTTGGTCCTCCCTATTACAGTCAAATTTAGTCACTGCCTCCAACATAATCAGCACACTTCTTTGCTGTGGTAATCTCCAAATTAAGGTTGACTACAATGTTTGCTATCTCTACCCGCTTTATTATCTTGCAACTATTATACACACTTGTCCCCTTTTCCATAGTCCCCCTGCCTCCAATAAAATCAACACAATACACCCCTGTGATAATCTTCATGATTTGGTTGTCTATAAAGTTTTCTATCCCTGCCCACTTTATGATATTGACCCTGTCATATTAAGCTCTGTCCTCATTACCATAGTCACATGGATTGACAGGTCACTGCCTCCAACAAAGTAAACACACTCCTTTGCTGTGATAATCTCCAAATTAAGGTTAACTACAATGTTTTCTATCCCTGCCCACTTTATTATATTGCCCCTTTCATACAAATTTCTGTCCCCTCTACCATAGTCACATACATTGACGTACCCCTCCCAATAAGTCAAACAATCCTCTGCTGTGATAGTCTTCAAGATATGGTTGTCTATAAAGTTTTCTATCCCTGTCTACTTTATGATATTGCCCCGTCATTTTAAAATGCTTTCTCAATACCGGGTCACATGGATGGACAGGTCACTGCCTCCAACAAAATAAACACAATCCTCTGCTGTTATTTCTAGGATAACCTTAGCTCAAAATGTTCTATCTCTCTACACTTCTTTATATTTCCGATACCATATTTAGCTCTGTCCCCATTATTTTTTCACATATGGACAGGTCATGCCCTACAAACTCAGCTTTTAAACCTCCGCATTTCTTCCATGATAACATGCTCAAAATGTTCTATTTTTAAACCCCCTTTTGATTGTGCCCATTATATTCAGCTCTGACCACACTACCACAGTCACTGTCTCCAACAAAATCAACGGATCCCTCTGCTGTCATCATTTCCATGATAACTTTGACTACAAAGTGTTCTTTCCCTGCCTATTTCATAATACTGTCCCTACTATATTTAGCTCTGTCCTCACTATCATAGCAACGGCAGTGGACAGGTCACTGACTCCTACAAAATCAGTACAATCCTTCATTGTAATAATCTACATTATAAGGTTAGCTATAAAGTTTACTATCCCTGCCCACTTTATTTAACTGCCCCTAACATATTAAGCTCTATCCTCACTACCAAAGTCACATGTATGGACAGGTCACTGCCTCCAACAAAATCAGCACAAAAATCTCTGCACTGATAATAGCCATGATATGATAGCTTTGGAATCCTACCCCTATCCACTTCTAATCTGAACAGACAGCAATAAAATTTGATCTTCAGATCCTAATCAGACCTAAATCTTTCTACTCTTATCAGACAAAAGACAATACTACTTTTGGGCCATGTTTACAGCTCAATGGCTGGACTAGACTAACCCGGGAGCAAGCACTTACCTATATGCTACCTGGGAAAAATTAACAGGTGCAGCTAATTGCTGAGCAACAGCTCACACACACCACTGCTAGGGGAACAATTAGATGATAAAAAAAACTGCACATTAATGTAATACCTGTTCACACCAGCATGCAAGACATGAGGACCGTTGACGCCGGTTGCGAGCTTACGTATTGGGGCTCCTGTACCAACTAATACCTCATAATTAACATTTTTCCAGTATGTCATATTTTTTATCTGCCCAACAGTGCTGGGGAGCCAAGGGTGCCTGCACTTTGTGTTGGACACCCATAATGTGCTGGGCAGCCCCCATAATCAAATAGTATGGGTGTCACTAATAGGTTTGTAAGCCGCAGGGTGCACCAACGTATCTGTATTTAGGGCCCTTCTGTATGCCTTATTTATAGCAATTTAGTCCCAGCAACCACCCCCCTAATGCAAACTGGAGGTCGTGTGAGTGGTTGTTTTATTGGTATTTTTGATTAGTGCAATCCCCCCCATCCCTTAATACTGGGTTTTCTGCATGCGGGTGTGAAAACAGGTATTAAGTTAAGGCATTTTTTATCTCTAATTGTTCCCTTTAGCAGTGGGGGTGGTGAGCTTGCTCAGCAATCACTGCACCTGAAATTTTTCCCCAGGTACATATAGGCTAAAAGCTGCCCGTACTGGGTTCACTAGCCCCGCCTTGAGCGGTGAATTCCCCAAAAATTGTAGTGTTTTTTGAGTAAGTAATGTCCCATTTTTGTATGTAATCTTATCAGACCCAGCTCCAAAAAATATTGTAACACAGTAAACCTCATTCCAAAAAAGACACCTTCCATGAAGAGACCTCAGACATTTTGTAAAAAAATTATAAGTTTTTTATTTGTGAATTTATATATAAAAGAAATACAAAAAAATAACTGAAAAGAAAAAAAGTGTATTTTATGGCAATTCCGGCTTGTCGACTCCCTCTGTTTGCGTGACGACCTCCGACCCGCTGGATGCAAGTAATGTCCGCCTGTTGTAATGTCCCTTCATGATGGCGGAGTTGTTGTTCTCGTTGAGGATCTGCTTCTGTTTTTGTCGGTTCAGGGACTGTCGAGTCCGTCGACAGGCAGTGAATATTTTTTCCAGTGTTTTTTTTGGTGTGTATTAGGGGTTTTTGGCTGTACTCTTCCTAGAAGAAAATAGGTTTTGATCTTTCCTTCCTGTTCGCTAATTCCTTTCACGTAAATCTCTCCACGATACTCAAAGGCAAAGCCGCGATCCTTCAGGACATGGTAGGTCTCCTCAGGCACTTGGATTCTGCCACTCACTCCCGTGCTGTCCATTCTACTCGCCAGGTTCACCGTTTTCCCCCATATATCGTACTGAGGTTTCTTTGCCCCAATGACTCCGGCAACAACTGACCCGTGACTTATACCTAGAAGAAGGAACACAAGAGCTTTGTTATGGAAAAGATTATATTAATCCCGCAATCAAAAAATGTTAAGTCTATCTACTCTATCTATCTATCTATCTATCTTTTTATCTATTCATATTTATTATTATCTATCTATCTCAATTATTATTATTTTATCTATCTAACTATCTATCTTTTATATCTATCTATCTACTATCATCTATCTCTATCTTTTCTACTCATATTATCTATATATTTTATCTATCTTCATATTATCTATCTATCTATCTATCTCATATTTCTATTATCTATCTAATCTATCTATCTATTTTTCATATTTTATCTATCTTTTTATCTATCTTCTATCTCATATTATTATCTATCTATATTATCTTCTATCCATATCTATCTACTATCTATCTTATCATCACCCATATCATCTATTATCTATCTTTACTATCATCCATATCATCATCTATCTATCTATCTCATTCTTTTTTATCCCATTTTCTATAAACCCAA
>JAODAL010039493.1:0-37950 GCA_025379985.1 Phyllomedusa bahiana | reverse complement strand
TTTTAAAAATTTTTGCAGTTTGATGTTTTTTTTAAATAAAGCATTAAAAAAAAGGGATCCAAAAAACGGATCCGAAAATCGCAGCAAAAACGACCCAAAAAAGGACACTGTTTGCTTTTCTGGATGCTTTTTGGATGCAGTTTGCACCCCAGTTTTTTCACGGGTAAAAATGGATCCGTAAAAACGCATCCAAAAGGGACCAAAACGCGTGGTGATCAACCCCTTTTGGGAAATCAGAATTGGGGGAGATCATGCGAGATCCTGTGGAGACCAATGCTGACCCCCGGAGGTCATCTAGGAAAATAGGAGCAAAGAAATGTTTGGGGCTGATTACCCAAAATGCCTTGTGTTCAGGAGAAAGCCATTACTGAAATGCTGGTTAAAAAGCTGTAAATGGCCCTTAGGGCTATTATATCTTGCGGGGTCTCGTGACATTTAAAGGTATGAACCCCCGTGCCAAGGAAAGGCACTGGCTTCCAAGCCAGGGTTTGGGGGTTTTCGGTCCCATCGGGGTTTTTCCTTTTGTATTATTACATGTCTAAATATATATTTTTTTTTCTCCTTTAGTAACAGCTCTATAATCTCCAATCCCCATTCTGTATAATCTCTATTATTAGTTTCAGCGTTTACAACTTTTCTATGCAATTGCGATTTCTACACAAATTGATTAAAGTGAAAAAAAATATATTCTGTTTATGTTTGATTTAGGAGTAAAGTAATATTTCATCCATTGACAACACTTTTGTTTTAATCCCATCACAACTTCGCTCGTGACTGGTTTGGAAAAAGTGACAAACTTTTCTACAGGAAATCCAGATGGCGTAATGGATCAGGCACTGACCTCCTCACCAGTCCCATCTGGGGAGGCCCAATACCTCATTGTTGTATTTTTACACATTGTATGGTGTCTGTTATGTTAATTGCAATTTTAGAAATTTTCTGTGAAATAGCAAATTCTATACAAAGCGACATTTGTTTCTTGTTTTGTTTTTTGCTTTTTTAAATAAATGATTCTAATTAAAACAAATTCTGCTTTACAGGAAGTAACAGAGTAAATGAATGTCTAATTACAGGACAACACTTTTATCCTGTGACAACTTCACTACTCGCTGGTCCGGAACTAGTTAAAGGAAGAGGTTACCCAGGAGGTCAGGATGGCCGAGCGGTCTAAGGCGCTGCGTTCAGGTCGCAGTCTCCCCTGGAGGCGTGGGTTCCAATCCCGCTTCTGACAGTCGTCTTTTTCCTCTCCTGAGGTGTGAACTGGTCATGTGTGCTGCGTCATCAGGAGCGGAGAACTGGCTATACATAACTATAGCCTGCTTACAAAAGACTGTCTGTATCATTTAACCCTCCTTGGTCAGGTCATAGGTAATACTTGGTAGATGATCAGACACCCTTTACAGCCAATCAGTCCCAGGTCCATAGAGGGACAATCCCTGTTGTTGTTGTTGTTACCTATCTCTGCCCTAAAAACTGCAACTAATTTACAAGCAGAACATGGGAAGGAGAAAGTCGTGGGAAAAAAAGCCATTCAATTTTTTTTTCCCCAATAAGTAACATTTATAAAACGTAACAATTTTTTTCCTGCAAAAATAAAAGCCTCATACAACGGCCAAGAGGGACAGAGGCAAAATCCATACATTATTCATGCCCTCAAGCCAAAAATGTGTTTGGTCTTTAAGAAGTGACCCCTGTCTTGGTCTTTACACATCTCATAAAGACCATTGGGTTGATAAGCTCTATTTTTTTTATTTTAATGTTTTTAAAAAAAAAAAAAAAAAATATATATAATATATATATATATATAAAATATATATATTAAAAAATATATATATATATATAAAACTGCCAAAACCCAGATCAAACCAGGGACCTTTAGATCTTCAGTCTAACGCCTCCCAACTGAGCTATTTTCGGCTGCTGCTTCCTCTTAAAGGTACAGTGTACAGGCTTAAAATATCCTACAACTAAAAAAGACTCCAGGGTGGATCTATATATACCTTATATACAGGACTCCAGGGTGGAGCTATATACACTTTATATACAAGACTCCAGGGTGGAGCTATATACACCTTATATCCAGGGATCTGTTCTGGGCCCTCCCCTCTTCTCATCAAAACAGCACCCTTTTGGAAAAAACCTTCAGCAAAATTTGGTTTTTCCCAGTACCCTCTATGCTATGACACCCAATTATACCCTTTCCCCGTAAATCACCCCCGCCTGCTACAAAACACCAGGGGACTGTCGTCCGCTGTCCCTGCATCATTTTCCTCTCTCAAAATTTCAAACTTAACCTAAATAAAACTGAGCTTTTTAGTCATCCCACCTTTACAAACCCAACCCCCCATCCCCTTTTTCCCTGTCTCAGTGTGTGATTCTCCTAGCAGCGGGCCCGAGGTTTTGGGGGTTTATTTTAGACTTTGATCTGCCCTTTCCCACCCCATATACCCCAATCCCTTGCCCCGCTCCGGTAACCTGCACCTCAAAACATCCCCCAAAACCCGGGCCCGTTTCTCACTGTGGAAACAACCCCAAACCCTCATTTTTTGTCTTTTTCCCTTTTCCCTTTTGTTTTACGTAACTCCCTGACTTATCAGTGTCCCTCTCTGAAAAACCCCTCCCCTCCCCAAAATGCGGGCACCCAGGCCATCTTTTTTTCCCGCCGCTATATGATGCCCTCAAACCCGGTGCCCTTTCCCCTGAAACTGGTTCCCCTTTCGTACAGGATTACAACAAAAAACTCATCATTCTCACCCAAAAAACTCTCCACAGCGCTGCCCCCCCCCCCAAAAATCCCTCCCTCATCTCTGCTCCCCACCCAACCCGGTCTTGCGCTTTTCTGAATAAACTGAAATTACACGCCTCTCTAAATCCAAACCTCCCACCCCGTCCCAAGTTTTTTGCACGTGCTGCCCCCGGGGGTTCCGGAACATTTTTAAAACCCCATGAGATAAAGCACTTTCCCCAACCCTCTTAGATTTAAGTGCGCCAAAAATCTCATCTTCTTAGGCAGGCCTATAAAGATCCCTAATCTTTTAACCCCCCCAAATTTTCCCTTTTCCCATACCCCCATTCGTCACTTCCTGGACTTGGGCCTTACAGGCACTTATTGTTTTAAAAGGTTGTATGGTCTGGGTGGCAGGTTCATCCACTTTTTGTGTTACTCCCCCCTATTTATGTAACATGGCGGGAAACCATTGTAAACTGAGCATTTCCTCCCCCTTTTGTCTCACTCAAAACCAACCCCCCAATTTAGATTGTAAGCTTTGGGAGCAGGGCCCTCAAAACTCTTGTCTGATTTTTTAAGGGAGCTTTTTATGTTAATGTTTGTTTTCCTTGTCTTTTAACTTAACCCGCAAAAATTGAAAAAGTGCTGGGGGAATATGTTGGTCCCTATTAAATAAAGATTTTTTTTAAATACAGGACCCCGGGGGTGCGCTATCCTTTAATACGGACTCCAGATGGGCTAATACATTTTTACGGGGGATCTTTTTTTACGGACTTGAGGGGGAAATTCCGCGGGGGCCCACCCCCAAGGCAAAGGGGGTTTAACCCCCCAAAACCAGGGAGGGGGAATCTAAGGGGGTTTCCCCGGTTTTCCCCAAAGAGCCCCCGCAAAGCGGGATGGATTTGCTGCGGGGGAGTCCCCCAGGCCCACTACCACTGGCGGGGTTTCCTGTGGTGGGGGCCCAAAGGGTAGGGAGGGTACAGAATCGGCTTTGGGTTTCCGTAGTCGGGGGACAGGCAAGAAGGCCCAGGGCAGGCGGCTGGGGTTCGGGAACCGTAGACGGCAAAAAGGTCAGGGGGGGGCCGGTTAGGATCGGGGTTTCGGTAAACGTAAGCAAAAGGGTTGTAAAAGGGTAGGCAAAGACAAGGCTTTCGGGAAACAGCTTTCCCAATCGGGGGGGTGAAATAAAGACCCGGGAAAAGGGCCCAAGGGGGAAAGGGGCCCTGGTTTAAAAATGGGGAACCCACCCCCCGGAAAAAGCCAATTTTTACCGGGCACGTCCCTTTAAATCTCAGACTGCCGGCGGGCCCGGGGCCGCCCCCCCGGGGGGCCAAAGGGGCGGGCCCCCGGGCCCGAATCAAGGGGAGCCCAAAAAAAGAAAAGGGAAAAAACGGGGGGGGGGAAAGGGGGGCGTTTTGGGGGTAAATAAATTGGGGAAGGAAGGGAAATGAGCGAACCCCGGACCCGGGGGTTGGGGGGCCGGGGCGCCCGTTTGGGGAAGGGGGGGCCGGGATGGGGCCTCCCGCCCCGGGGGGAACGAGGGTCCCCCAGGGGAAAATCCGTGACATTACCCCCCCCCCCCGGCCCCCCCTTTCCTTTTTAAAGGTGGAGAAATTTTTGAATAATGTTTGGGGGCCCCAGGATTTCTCCTCCGCCTCCCACGACCCTTTCCTGGGGCCCGAACCCCCTTCCATCAACTAGAAAATAACGTTTCCCTCTAGCCCTCCCCCTTTTAACCCCCGGTTTTTTTTTTTTAAAACAAACCCCCTAAATTACCGGCACCCACCCCGACGGAGGGATGGGATTTCCCCCTTCTGAAAAGAAGCGAAAAAAGGACGAAAGGGTTTTGTAGCGAGACATGAAAGGATTTGGGGTACGCATGGTAGGAGGCAGCCTTTTTTAAATAGGCCCCTGGGTTTTGCGTTTAAAGGGGACCCGAAGGGCCCTTTACAAAGGGGGGGGCCCATTTTGGGGAAAGGGGTTTTTGAGGCGGCCCTTTTATGGGGCTGACAGCCACCCCTTTTATCCCCCGGGGAAGACAGGGGGGGGCTTCTTCTTTTATCTGCCTGCCCCTTATGCGGCAGACGCCCCAAAAGCGGGGAAATTGGGGGGTCAGGGACCAAACGGTCCCAAAGCCCTGGACCAGATGTCAGCGGGCTTTGCCCCGGGATGGGGATGCTAGGGGGAAAGGGGGGGGCGGGGATGAAAGCCGTACAAAAACGTAAAAGGGGAAAAGGAAACCCCGGGGACTCTGACTCAGGGAATTAAACGAAAATTCCCCCAAAAGGAAGAAAATTTTGGCCCAGTATTTTGCCGTGCAGACACGAAGTGGCCAGGTCCATCCCAAAACCCTTGATTCCCCTTTTCTCCACCTGGCCATTCCCCCCCTGGGGGTTTGGTAAGCCGAGGAGAAGTAACTTCACCCTGGAGTTTAGCGGGGGGCCCCCCGCCAGAATTTTAAAAAACAAATGCCCCCCCCCCCGGATCAAGATGTTTTTGGAGGGGGAGCCGTTGCAGACAAAAATGTGGGAAAAAATAGCCCCCGGCCCCGGGGCCCAAAGGCAGCCCTTTTTAAAGGGGACAAAATGTGCCATTTTAGAAAACCCGGGGTCACCCCCAAACCCAAAAAAACGGTATTTACCGGCGAGGGGGGTTAGGTCGGTTATGAAGTCCATCGCTACTTGGGGACCCAGGGTTTTGCTTAGGGATGGGCATTTGGGTGCAAGAGCCCTTTGCCGGCTTGGGGCGGGGACCCTTTTGTTGCGGGGCCGGGGGTAAAAACCCCTGGACGAATTTTTAACGTCCTTAGCGGGGTCCTGCCCCCAATAGCCCGGGAAAAAAATGGGGAGAAACGTTTTGGGGGGCACCGGAGTCCCGGGCCCACCAGGGGAGCATGACCCCATTTTCAGGATACGCCTCGGAGCGCGGGGCCCGGAACATATGTCCCCCCGGTGGGAGTTCCGGGGGGACACAGGGGTGCGGAGAAAAGGGGGTTCCCGGGGGAATTAGGGTGTCTGGGATCCTTCTTTCACTCACCCGTCGGAGGCACGGGAGGGGGGGGCATCTTTCCTTCACGTTTTTTTTTTCGGCAGGGCGGAAATGAAAACCCGAAAAAATTTAAAACGGGAGAAGAAAAGCGACCCCCTAGCCCCGACCCCTGGGTTAAGTCGCTGGGGGTCTGGAGGTCTGGAGGGTTTTTAAAAGATCCCAGAAGATACAGATGGGGTTTCCCGGGCCCCTTCCCGCAAATATTTCATTTTCCAAGGGCCCGTTTTTTTGGCTAATTTAAATTTCCCCATCTCCAATGGGGGTAATTCCTCTCCCCCTGTGGGGAAAGTCCCTTTGAAAAAAAGCACAAGTGACGTTTTTCCTGTGGGACCTTTTTTGCGTTTAGGCCACTCCAGCGCCCCACCGATGAGGCATCCCACTTTAAGCCCAGAAGGGGTTTTGCTAGGTCCCCCCGCCCACAGGATGGACGCAGAGGCAAAGGCCCTTTTTTTGCTTGGGGGAAGCTTCCTCGGCCTCGGGGAAACCAGCTCCGGGATTGGCGTTCTTCCCCCGTAAAGGGCCCCCCAATGGAGCCCCCAGCGTGGGGGAAGTGAGAATAAACTGCCGGTGAAGTTTCAGAAGCCCCGGAACCTTGTATGGGGCCCCCGGCCCCCTGGGCGTGGCCATTGCTTTTTGGGGTGACAACTTGGGTGGGTTCCCTCCCTAGCCCCTTTTTTCCGAGATAATATAACCCCCGGAAAAGGAACTACTTTATGGGAAAGGCAAATTCCCTAATTTGGCAAAACAAATGATTAGTCGAGGGGCTGGGGCACTTGGCCGGGCGTAGGGAAGGGGGTTTAAATCTCAGGTTCAGGAAGTATATCAAAATGTCCCTCCAGGTTGGGCCCGGGCAAAGGTATAGAGAAGATCCCTGAAAACCTCGTTAAAAGAACTCCTTTGGGAAAAACGGGAGGCGCATTACGAGGTTTCCGGAAGGGGAAAAACCCCCAGGTACTCGAATTGGCCGTCTTTTTGGTGTTGAAGGCCCTCTTTCCCCCTTTATCGCCCTTTCGGACCGGACCAAATTGTAGCCCCCCTTTAGATCCAGCTTTTGGAAAAAAAACCCTTTTCGCCCTGTAGACGGTCGAATAGTTCCGGATAACTAAAGGGTACCGGTTCTTTTTCCTTTTTCTTGGTTTAAACCCCCGGGAGTCGATGCAGGGGGCGTAAAGGGGGGGCCCTTTCCCTTTTTTTTCCAAAAAAGAAGAATCCTGCTCCCGGGGGGGAGAAAGGGGGAAATTTTGAATAAAACCTTTCCCGTTGATTTTTCCCGGATGTATTCAGACATGGGTTTAGTCTCAGGGAAAGGATTTAAAGGGGGGGATCTGCCCGAAGGGGGGCGGTACCGGGGGAAAATCAATCGGGCAATCCAAAAGGACGGGGTGGGCGGCAAGTTTCCCCGCTTGGGTTCCGGAAAAAAACATCAGAAAAATCACGAAGACCGCGGGGGGACCCGCTAGAGCTTAGACGGTACCCGGGGAAGCGGAAAACACCCCGGGGGAGGTGCCACCAAAAAAAAAAAAGCGAGAAAAACCCACACTCCTTTGGGCCCCCTCGCAAAAATTCGCCCGCTGCCAGTCAAAACACCGGGGGGGTTGCTGCAGCCCCCGGAAGACCCAAAAGGATGGGCGAGGAAGACCGGGGTAACCATAGAAAAGACAGTTTTCCTTTAAAAGCAGTGCTCCAATTTTTAAGGAACATTTGGGTCCCTACCGGTTAAAAAGGAAATAAACGCTTTAGGAATCCCCCCACTGACGGAGGGGGATGGATAGGGGGCTCTTTTCCCGGAGAAAACCCGGGAAGGCGGTGGGTTTAGACACCACCCGGGAGCGTCCAAGAAAATTCCCGCCGAACCGGAGGGCCCCGGGAAAGGGTGAAAACTTGAAAGGGGGTCCCGGCTTTCCCGGTTAAACCCGGACGGGTAAAAAAAAAAAAAAAAAAATTAACGAGGAGAGGGACTGCACACCCCTAGGACGCCCTCTCCCACTTTGCCTGGTGCGCTGTCCCCCCCGGCCGGCCCCGGACGGATTTTCAACCCCTGAGGAGGGTTTTTCAGGGCTGCCCAGTAAGACATAGGTTTTCCCCTTTCGCCGTTGGTCAAAATTCCTTTCGGAGTCGGTTTGGGCTTTTCCCCAGGTATGGCCTTTCCACGGCTGGCTGGGAAGGAAAGGGTGTGGAAAAGGCCCTTTGAAACAAGGAGCAGGACGGGGCAGGCGTGGTGGAGGCTGGTTTTGCCCTTGGCGGACTTCCCACGCCCCCTCTGCGAAAAAGGGAAAAACCCAAACCTTTAGCCAAAAAGGATAGCTCCTTAAAGAAGAAAGTATTTTGGGCCCGGGCGGCCCGGGGCAACCTTTATCTGGGGGAGAGACCCCTTTCCGGGAAAGTGGCCCCACAACGCTGAAAACGTTCCAGGCCCCGCTCCCATGAATTTTTGCGGAAAAAGCACGGGCGTAGCTCCCACAGGCGTTTCCCTTTTGCAGGGTTCAAAAAGGGCGGGCCCCCCGGCAGACGGGAAACGCGGGGAGGCTCCTTTTGAAGGGGCACTTTCGGGAAATTTCCCGTAGAAATGCCCCCAGGTCAGCGGGGGACCGGATCGCCTCGGTCCCCGGAAGGGGTTCCCAACCCGGGGTTTTAAACCCCCAAAAGGAGACGGGCCAAGGGAAAGGGCCCCCTGGATCTTTTCCGAAGGGAACTGACCAGCCATAAGTTCCCCCCTGAAGGGAAACCTGGGTGATGAAAACCCTGAGGCCTTTTAAAGGGGCCCCCCTTTGAACTTTGTCGGGATGGCCAAGCGGGGCTTCGGGCCAACTGTAGTGGGCTGTCACGGGGGAAAACCCCTGGGAGGGCCCACGCGCCTCGAGTGGCGATGGCTTCTGCAACATGGGGGGAGAGGCTGCTCAAGCTGCCTGTGCGTGCTGCGGGGATTTGGGTTTTTATTTTTTTGCCCGACGGTGGGGGGGATATTGGCAAAGCTCGGAAAAAGGAAACCCCGGGGGGGATCCCTTTGGCCCGGGTCTTAAATGTTACGGGGCTTTAAAGGGGGAACCGGGTGGGGCCACCGCAGGCCCATGGCGTAAACCCACACCAGGGGGGGTGGAAAACTAAGGGGGGTCCCGGGGATTCACCAGAGCCCCCCCCGCAAAACCCGGGGTGGGCTTGCTGCGGCGGGAGTCCACCCGGGCACTACCACTTTGGGGGGGGCTTTCCCGTGGTGGCGGCCCAAAGGGGAGGCGAGGTACGAATCCAGGCAGGCTCGGTCGGGGACGGCCCCCAAGGTAAAGGGAAAGGGGGCTGAGGTTTTGTGAAAAGTTTAAAAAGGGAGGGAAAGGTTTAGGGGAGGGGGCTTGGGTCGTGGGGCGGGAAAGTAAGCAAAAAGGGTTTTGGGACACGGTAGGCCCAAAACAAGGGGTTTCGGAACCTTTTTCCCCAAAAGGCATGTGCACTAAAGATCCCGGGAAAAGGCCACTGGGAAGGGCTGGGGGTAAAAAAAGGAAACAGTGCCCGGCAATAGCCCCAATTTCCCCGGGCACTGCCCCTTTTTAAATCTCAACCCCGGGCGCGCGCGTCCCTAAGGGGCGGCGCCGCGCACCCGAGGACCGAGACGGAGGGGCAGGAGCGAGGCCGGGGTAAGTCACGGGGGGCCCGGGGCAGGGGGATGAGGGCCCCGGACCCGGGGTGCGGGACGGGGCCCCCGCCGGAGTCGGGGCCGGGAGGCCCTGCGGCCGGGACGAGGGCGCAGGGGAACCCGTGCAGATCTTTCGGGTTTTTCCCCCCTTTATAAATCTACAAAACACCAATTGGGACACACCATCGCAGTTTTTGGCTTCCAGTCCCTCTCTTGCTGATGACACCCAATTATACACCTCCCCCCCGGACATCACTCCACCTTGCTACAAAACACCAGTGACTGTCTGTCCGCTGTCTTGACATCATTCCCCCCTCTCATGCTTCTTTTATTTTCGTTTAGTAACAGCTCTATAATCTCCAGTCTCCATTCTGTATAATCTCCAGTCTCCATTCTGTATAATCTCCAAATCCCCATTCTGTAAAATCTCCCATTTGTATTTTTTCCAGTCTCCATTCTGTATAATCTCCAGTCAACATTCTTTTAAAATCTCCAGTCTCCCTTTCTGTTAACCCCCAAATTTTTTCCCATTCTGATAACCCCCAAATTTTCCTTTCTGATAATCTCCTCCATATTCCCTTCTGTATAATCCCCATTCTGTATAATCCCCATTCTGTATAATCCCCATTCTGTATAATCTCCACTCCCCAATATTAGTTTCAGCGTTTACAACTTTTCTATGTAATTGCGATTTCTCCACAAAGTGAAAAGTGAGAGAATCCAATAAAAAATTGTTCTGTTTATGTTTGATTTTGTGGAGTAAAGAAATATTTCATCCATTGACAACACTTTTGTTTTAATCCCCTCACAACTTCGCTCGTGACTGGTTTGGAAAAAGTGACAGAACTTTTCTACAGGAAATCCACGTGGTCTATTGGATCAGGCACTGACCTCCTCACCAGTCCCATCTGGGGAGGCCCAGTACCTCGTTGTTGTATTTTTACACGCTGTATGTTGTCTGTTATGTTAATTGCAATTTAAGAAATTTTCTGTGAAATAGCAAATTCTTTAAAAACGACATTTGTTTCTTTTTTTGTTTTTTGCTTTTTAAAAAAATTTTCTAAAACATTTTTCTGTTTTTCAGGAAGAACAGAGTAAATAAATGTTTTTTACAGGACAACTTTTTTAAACCTGTGACAATTCAATACTCGGGTTCGGAACATTAAAAAAGAGGTTAAATTAGCAGAATTGTCTTGAAAAAACACTGAACATTATTTAAACGACCATAAACAAGTTAAAACTCTGTTTACATACTTTAAATTTTCCTTTGTCCAAAAAGCACAAATCCGTAGTTGTTTGGGGCTGATAGCCTTAATTCAAAGCAGATCAGCTGAGGGTGTAGTTCCGGGGAAGGGTCAAAAGGGAAAAGGGCGTCTCCCCAGTATGGAGCGACGTTTCGAGAGGGTGTCCTCTTTTCTCAAACAACCGGACATGAGTGATTCCATTAAAGTTAACCCCTTGGGGACAAACTACTGCAAGTAAGTCGAAAGATATATAAAAAAAAATATCATTAAAATCATATTCAAAGGAACACATTTAGATTATGAGATTCATTCATTTCCCCGAGGGATTGAAGGGGCAACCATGATCCAAGGCTTCTCTGCGCAATAAGTTTTTTCATTTGAAACACCTTCAAGCGGGGGGTATATGTTCCCACCCACCACCGAAGTTCAGAAACCGCATGGCCCCTGTTCAAAAAAATGTCTGGTACGGTACTTTCACCAACTCTTTTTTATTTTATCTGGTTTAGCGTTCGGAAATTTACCCAAGGATTCACAGTGGACTGTTTTCCCTCCTTTGGGGGTTATATTTTGAACATTGCCATGTCATATAGGCGTTTGCAGGGCTTACAGACAGACGGGCCGAGCCCCTTTTGGGTTCTTGGGAAACGAAAAGTCAAAAAATTCGAACAAGCACAAGAGGGTGGGGTCAGGTTAGAAAAAAAGGATGATTGCTCAAATTTATGGTCTAAAAGGCTGTTACAAATAAAAAAAAGAAGCCAATCTATATGCATGCTTCAGCATTGACAGAATAGCCAAGCTGTAAAATACCCGAGGGTTACGTAGTCCTCTGCAACCATATTACTAAAGGATCACTGTATAAAAAACGCTGCACGCTATCGGAAATAGATACTCGCCTCGATCTAAAAACCTCACTTTACTTTACAAATGCCCATCACTAAAATAAAGAAGAAATTACAAATATAGAAATAATGGAGAAACAACACGATTTAAACCATAATGTAAAATGAAGAAATTAATAATAACGACGAAATTACAAATACAACTTCCCCAGAAAAAAATTAAAAAAATTCGAGAGAGACACTCCGATTACCCCCTTTAAAAGAGTTATACCTGGGTGAAGAACTCCCGCCAAAGATTTCATTCCTAAAACTATGGGCCGTCATTCAAAAGATACAAGGGATTGTTCAACCAGCTCAGGACGGTGCGTCCAATCGATCCAAAAAACCGGGAAAGGTTTTTTTGGAACAGAGCTCCCCAAAAGAGGAAGACCTGGCAACAATTCTGGGAAGGAACAGGGGAAAGAGGAGGCCCCAAAAAAAAAAGAAGAATTTAAAGCGCCTATTTTTACAATTTTTTCGTCTAAAGTCTTACAACGCCCCAGTGGACTACAACAAAGGACTTTAATTTTTTCGCCACAATGGATAATGCTTGTTTGAAACTCAGTTGGTCCACAAACTATTAGGTATAATTAACCCCTTTAAGGACCCGGTGTTTTTTTTTTTGGTGACCGTTCGTTTTTTTTTCCCTCCTCGCCTTCTGAAAGTCACAACTTTTTTTCCACCTACATAGACACATGAGGGCTTTTATTTTGCAGGACAAGATGTACTCTCTAATGGTGTTATTCACTATACAAGAGAATATACTGGGAAATCGCAAAAAAAAATTCCAAGTGGGACAAATTGTGAAAAAAAAATGTATTTTCGCCATGTTTGCGGGGGTTTTGCTTTTACGGCGTTCAATCTTCGGTAAATATAATGTGTTATCTGTATTCTGTATTCAGGTTGTTACGCATCCGGCAATACCAAACATGTAGGGTTTCTGTTATGTTTTGGTACCTTAAAAAAATTCCAAACATTTTCTATTTTTGAAATTTGCGCCACGGCGCCATTTTGTGCGACCAATAACTTTTTGTACTAACTCCTATGGACGTCAGTGAGGGGGCATTTTTTGCGGGCTGAAGGGTACCTTGTATCGCTAGCAGTTTGGAATGCATGCGACTTTTTTGATCATTTTTATTCCATTTTTTGAGTGACGTAAAATGACCAAAAAAACGCAATTTTGGCGTTTGGAATTTTTTTTCTTCTACGGTGTTCAGCGTACGGGATAAATGATGTTATATTTTTATAGATCGGACTTTTTTCGGACGCGGCGATACCAAATATGTGTAACTTTTTTTATTATTTTAATGATTTTATTTGTAAAATGGGGAAAGGGGGGTGATTTGAACTTTTAATACTTTTTTTTTTTTGTACTTTAAAACTTTATTTATTGTTTTTTTTTTTACTGTAACATTAAGGCCACCTGTGGTACTTGACCACTAGGTGGCGCGATTGTTAATACAACCTAATGTATTGCATAGACAATGCATTAGGGTGTACAAAGATGGCGTTTTCCCCACGTCCTGTCTGCGGCCAGGGTAAGTGACGGGAGCCTTCCCAAGGCTCCCCACCACAATTCCCGGTGATCGGATCGGCACAGCATAGCTGCGCTTATGCCGATCACCGCACCGATCGGCGTTAATTCAGATGCCGCGGCCATCTTTGCCGCGGCGCCTGATGGGTAAAACAGCGCCAGCGGGCGGAGCCACCCGCCGGCGCTGTTACATGCCGGTGTTTAGCGCCAAATTTGCCCCTTTGCGCCCCTGGGACGTACATGATAGCCAGACACCAAGGTCGTATAAGGGGTTTAAAAATTATTTTGGTGATAAATAAAAATGTTAAAGCAGTAACAAAACAAACACCAAACCCCGTCTGATGAAAAAAAGTCCAATTTGACCCCCCTTAACCCAAATCATACGATAGAACCTACCGTTCCAGACAATTAGCTAAAAAAAGATATAGAGAAGAGATTTAATAAAGATAAACAGCAAAACACAAACAAAAAAATAATAACCCTAACACAAAAAGAAGTTCGAGCATTGAAAGACTAAAGAAGAACCCTTTGATAACAATTAAAAAAAGCAGCACAGAAGGAGGCCGCCACTGTTTATACTTAACACCAGTGATTACTGGAAGAGCATACACACAATTAACAAGAATGAAACTATTTACAAAAAAATTGTTTCATGATCCAACACAATAGGATAAATGCCCTATATTCAAAAGTACATTAGAAAAGCATGTAATAAATGATTATCAATGCAACAACTAAAAGCGTCTTTATACAACTGAATAATCCAAGAACACACCGCTGGCTATACCTCCGTACCTAAAATCCATAAGTCAAGCTAAAGAACCACCTGGGAGACCAATAGTGGGTTCCCGTATCAATTCTAGTATTTGTAACCATAGCTATATACTTAGATCAACAATACAGAAATCCCACGTTAAACGAGACCCACTTCGAAAGTCATAAAAAGACACAGGTCAATTAGTTTCCGTGCCATTCCAGGATTCTATTGCTCTAATGTCTCCGTACCTTTTTTTTACATCCACCATAATATCAAATCATTCTACACTAACATACCTAATCAAGGAAGGGATGGATGTCAATTAGACAAGCATTAAGTGGAAGATCCGACAATATTCTATGCAACATGAATAAATTTTTGATCGTCACTTTTGGATATAATATAAACTACAGAACTATTTTCCGATTGGTGAACAATATTACTTCAGTTACAAGCACCTCTATGGGTCTGTTCCCCGCAGCACCGGGGTTGCAAATATTTATAGTGACATCTTTGAGAATACTTACCATTTTTCAACCATGGTTCACACACCCATATATATCAACAATGGTTTTAGAATATGTCCGATGAAATAATCATCCTTCAGGACAGGACACGTCAACACTTTCCATATTTTTTGAACTAACTTAATTCTCATCACCAGCTAATTTTCAATTTTCATCAACATAGAAGAAAAAGTCATTACTTACTTAGATGTAAGGTCAATAAGAACCAGACTAGATTAGAAACTTCCTTTGTATACAAAACCTATGAGAACGCAACATTTATTGCAAAAACAAAGTTTATCATTTCCCTAATACCTTTAGGCCTCTGTTTCCGCCCCCCCCCAACCGTCCCCCGAGACTCGGCTTATTCTGCCCGACGGATTGGCGCCCCCGGTACTTCCGCGCCGGACTTTTGCAACACTCGCAGTACGGCGCCAATCCGCGGCAGCAATTATTTACGGTAATACCACTGCTCTCATAAGAGAACAGTGGAATCCGTCGCTCATCCCCTCCCCGGCGTGCGGCCGAAACCGCCGCGGGGACAGAAAGTGACCTCATGCACATTATTTACGGCGCGTTACGCGCGCCGAAGATAATGCATTGTCTAATGGGGCCTCGGGGAGCGGCGCCCCCCCCGCCGCGCGCCGGCCCCGCCCCGCACCCGCCCCTTATTCACGGCGATTTTGTGAGCTCAATACGGCTCCCAAATCCGTCAGAATAAGCCGTTGAACACGGCCTTAAAGGCATTCCCGAGAGGTCAACTTTATTAGAAGCAAAACGTATCTGTTTCTAAGTTCTGAATCTTAACCTGAACGACAAATGAATAAAAATATTTTTTCAAAAATTTGAAGAAAAGAGGTCATGATAAGCAGAAATCAGAAAAACATAGTGCTAGAAATAGCACATATGACTACGAAAATCACTATGGTGTCTAAATCCAATGAAAAAGTAGTAGAAATTTAGTTCATCAGTAATTATGGAGACCAAAGTAAATTTTATTAACGTACTAGTCAGAAACATATGGACCTGTTACACGCTATGATGAAAAGTTTGGTTATCTATTTAAAGTAATTTCCCCAAGTCATTTATAGAAAAGCCAAAACATTAGGTAATTGGCTAACTCGTTCAGACATAAGCAAAAAAAGGAGAAACAGTCAAAAAACTTTGGTTTCTCTGGACCGACTGGTGGGGCACGAGCAATGCCTAGGGTGCCTAGGGGAGAGGACGTCGGGTGTCCGTAGAATTGTGCCACTCTATAATAAAAGGATACATTATTACACCCATACAACAAAAGATATAAAATAAATTATAAAAGTATACTCATCGACTGAGTATCTGTGTCATGTATGGACGCAAAAATGTGATAGAGGCGGTGAGGGGTGTGTGTGTTGATGTGTGCCATGGGGGGGGGGGCGGGTGAGCGGTATTAGTAGGGGACAACTACTGGCCGAGTAGCGCTAGGTCAGAAATTAGAATCAATGAGCATCGCCCGCAATCACGAACATACACGCACGCTAAAATGCGGAAGAAGGAATAGTCTAAACACAGATAAAATAGAAAAGAAGTTTGGTGAAAGTACCGTAGCCATACATTTTATTGAACAGCCCATGCGGTTTCTGACCTTCCGTCGTGTGTGCCGGAACATATACAACCCTTGAAGTGTTTTCAAATGAGAAAACTTATTGCGCACAGAAGGCGCTATGGACTACATAGGTTAGAGAACCCACCTCAATCACCCCGTGGAATGAATGAATCCATATCTCAGATGTGTTCCTTTGAATATGATTTTTAATAGACTATTGTTTTTATATATCTGTCGACTTACTTGCAGTAGTTTGTACCCAAGGGGTTTAACAATATAAGGGATATCTACATCATGTCCGGTATCGCTTTAGAAAGAGGGCATCGCCTCTCGAAAGTCGCTCCATACTGGCGTGAGACGCCCGTCCCGTCTGACCGCTTCGCCTCAGCGTGTATCTGCATTTAAATTAAGGCTATCAGTGCCAACAACTACGGACTTGTGCTTCTTGGACTAGACCTAACATGCAAGTATGGGCAAACAACGTTTTAACATGTTTATGTGTCGTATTAAATAAATGTTACAGTGTTTTTGTCAAGACACTTGTGCTGCTACATATTACTACGGGCATTGGCCTCCGGCTGTGGAGAGCACACGGTGTATAGGCAGCCACTGTTCCATTAATAATTGTTCGGAACTTTACCCAAGTGGCTCACATTCCCCACAAGAAGAGGCTATTCAGGAATGTCAGGATGCCGAGCGGTCTAAGGCGCTGCGTTCGAGGTCGCAGTCCTCTCCCTGGAGGCGTGGGTTGCAATCTCCACTCCTGACAGTCAACCCCTCCCCTTTCCTCCCTTGAGGTTGTGAACTGGCATGTCTCAGCGCTACTACCGCTGCGTCATCAAGCTGAGAAAAGGCTATAGATAAACACAGCCCACTACACAAAAGACTCACCGTCTGTATCATAACCCTCAATCCACCATCTTCCCTGGGAGATGAACCCTTCCCCCTTTGGTCATGTTTATAGGTAAATAGCTATATTAATGATCATGACACCTTTAATATTCCATCAGTCCCGGGTCCATAGATGGGCACAGAGGCGTCTGACCCCCATTCCAGTTGTTGTTACCTATCTCTGCCCTAATAAAAGCAGCTAATTTACTGGCAGAACATGGGAGGGAGAAAGTCATGGGAAAAAATTTGTTAATTTTTTTTTTTTTTTTTTACAATAAGTAACATTTATAAAACATAATTTTTTTCCTGCAAAAATAAAAGCCTCATACAACGGCCAAGAGGGACAGAAGCAAAATCCATACATTATTCATGCCCTCAAGCCAAACATTAGTTTAAGAAGTGACGCCCCTCTCTTTGGTCTTTACACATCTCATGTAGACCATTGGGTATGAATGAGCCTCTTTTTTTTTCTTGTGTCAGTATTTAAAAAAATAAAAAAAATAAAAAAAAATAAAAAAAGCTAAAACTGCCGAAACCCAGGAATCGAACCAGGGACCTTTAGATCTTCAGTCTAACGCTCTCCCAACTGAGCTATTTCGGCTGTGCTTAACTGTGTGTTGCAAAATTGTACAAGGTCAGCAACAGTGCATAGGGTCAACAATAGTGCACATGCTGTGTTTTTTAACCTATTTCTGCACATGGCTGTAACCTTAAATCCTGCACATCATGCGGGCTCACAAGCGACGCCCACATGATCGCAATATTACCACTGGCCTCATACCGCATCACCCATGGCCAGAGTGCGCTCCGGCTGTGGGTGAATAACCCCTTAGTTGCCACAATCTATTACGTTCCCCGCTGCTTTGTCGGCACCTGACAGCCCAGGAGTGTAATAAACACTTGTGGGCTGTCTGTGACGTCACCATGCCCCGCAATGCATTGTGGGCTTGCAAGGCATGGCGTTACGTGCACATTCTCCGATAGATACCAGATAGAGCAGTCTCGTGCCGCGGCGATTCGCTCAAACTGCGCCCTCCTGGCTGTCTGGGGAAACTAAAACTCCCATCATGAATTTATATAATCTATCTCACGCTGGGAATGATAGGGAGTTTCAAGTTTCCCACCAGCTGTAGTGGCCTTCAGTTTGAGGGTGCCCTGCAGCTCTTGCCTCTGTACTAATCTGTATTGTATCAGTGATCTGAGGATCACTGATACAAATCCCATTTGGTGAAAAGTGAAAAAGGTGAAAAATGTAATGTAATGAAAAAACATAAAACACAAAAAAATAAATTGAGATTTTTGTTAATAATAACAAGCAATCAAAAACCGATAGAAACAACAAAGTGGTGCCAATTAAAATGTCAGTTCTTCCCACAAAAAAACCCTTTCACAGCTCTGTATACACAGTAAAAATTTTAAAAATTTTAGGGCTCCCCGGGGCCCCAATGCGATCCCCTAAAGGGGCGTTTTTTCCTTTTTGGGAAAAAAAAGAGTGTTTTTTTTTTTTTTTTTGGGTTTTTTTTTTAAAAGCAGCAAAAAAACATAAAAAATTTTAAATTGGGTATTTTTGGGTAAACGTACGACATGCTAAGGGGGGTAAAAAATAGCATTTTAAATTTTATGCCAAAAGTGTAAACCCCTTTTAAAAAAATAAAAAAACTCCAGGAAATTTTTTTGTTTTTGGGGGGTTTTTTCAAAAAACACCTCAAAAAACTTTAAAAAAAAGTAAATCAAAGCGTTATTAAACCCCCAAATAATTTTTAAACAAAAAAATTTGTAAAATCTTTCCCCGCAAAAAAAAAAAAAAAACCCCTTTTAAAACCAGCTCCGGGTTTAATAAAAAAATAAAAAATTTTTGGGGCTTTTAAAGAATAGGACAACATTAAAAACAAAATTTTTTTTTTTAAACCTTTTTTTTTTTAAAAATCAAAATTAATTTTAAAAGTAAAAAAAAACAAAAAAAATTATATAAAATGAAATATCATTGAAATTTTGTCCCGGGAATTTGCATATTTTAAGTTTTCCCGGGTCCATTTATCCCGTACGGTAAAATGCTTGAAAAAAATTAAACCCCCAAAACATTTTTGGAGAAAATTTGTATTGCCCCTCCCCCCCCCCTCTCCCTTTTTCACCCGCCCAATCAAAAAAAAAAACCTTTAGGAAAACATCTGAAACCCCCAAAATGTACAAAAACCCCCCTAGATGAGATCCAGAGGGGGGGGTTGGGGAACCAAAATGGGGCGACTTAGGGGGAAGGTTTTACCTTTTTTGGCTATTTTGGGGGGCTTTGAAAAAGGGACAGGGAAAACCCCCCAAAAACTCCCTTTCCCAAAAAAGCCAAAAAAACGCCCCCTTCCCCTCCCTTGTACTCCCTTTTCCCCCCAATTTTTCCCAAAAACAGCAGTTAACACCCAAAAATGGGGTTTTTTGGGCCGAAATTTGGGAAAAAAATTGTGTAAAAAAAATTTTTGGGGTGTTTTTTTTCAAAACTTTCCTTTGCAAAAATTAAACTTTTTTCAGCTAAAATTTGCAGATTTTTGGGAAAAAAAAAAAAAACATTTGTGAAAACCGGGGGGGGTTTGATTACCACTACCCCCTGGGTATTTTCCCTTAGGGGGTGAAGTTTCCAAAAGGGGTCATTTTAGGGGTTTATTAATTTTAAACCCTTTTGGGGTGTCCACAAACCTGAAATGGCGCCTAAAAAAATTGTATAAAAAATGGACCCCAAAGCCTAGGTGCCCCTCCATTCGGGGGTTGGGGGATGAGCCAATTTAGTGCTCTAGGGCACATAGGGATATCCAAAATAGCAAAATCTGGGGAATCGATATTAAGTTGCTTTTCCCCTATACATCTACCGTTTTCCCTGAAAAAAAAGGATAAAAACGAAAATCTAGAAAAAAAAAGTAAAAATTTTGAAATTTCACTCCACTTTTTTAATTTCTGTGAATCCCCAAAAGGGGGCTAACAAATTTCCTTTTAAAACTGTTGTAAATATTTAAAAATGGGGTGGTTTAGATGGAGTCATTTGGGGGGGCATCTTTTTAAACAGGCCCCAAAAAAAGCCCGTCGAAATGGATGGTCCCTTTTAAAAAAAAAAAAAAAAAAAAAAAAATGTTGCCAATGTTTTTGAAAATGTGAAAAAATTTTACAAAAATTTTTTTAAAACCCTCTAATGTTGTAAAAAAAAAAAAATAATTTTAAAAAAATGAAGACAACCTAAGTGACAAATGGAGATGCTATTTAAAAATTTTTGGTGGAATTACTATCCACTCAAAATTTTTCATGATATTTTGATAGTTATCACAAATAAACAAGGATTGTGGTCAATTTAACAACTCCCTTCCCCCCACCCCGCCCCCCAAAAAAATCCTCATAAAGGCCTTTGACCTAAAAAATTTTTTGCGGCCAGAATGCAAAACAAAAAAACAAAAAATTTTCTGTTGTAAAACAAAAATTGCTTATCTCCCAAGAATAATCCCCTTGGGCTTTAGAGTTTTAAACCCCTTCGGTCTCCACATCTCATTTAGGGGCTTTTCTTCCAAAGTCAGGTTCACCCCTTTTATGTGCACCACCAGGGCCCTCCCCCAGCAGTAGGGGCCCCCCGGGGAAGAAGCACTGGGGGCCCCTTCCCAAACACATGACATCTCATCAGGTCAGGCCACCAAATACCTCCAGGTGTCAGGATGCGATCAAAAGCTTGGGGTTGCAGGCCTGAGCGGGCCCGAAGGGCTTATTGGTGGGGCCAAGGCCGATGGCTCCCCCCCCCCCCACCATTTTTTTTTTTCGCGATTGTTCTCCTGAGGATCCTGCTGACCCGGGTTTTAGGTCTTTTTCCCGGTTCTTTTTTCCTACATCCAACTGCCCCGAGACCCACGCCCGGGGCCCCCTGTACAACTGCCTGGTGTGCCCAGTGGATAGGAGCCCTGGTATGACCCCATAATTATGGAAGCTGGCCGAACCATTGTGTAAGCTAAGCTCTTCTCACCTTTGGTCTCACCCTGTTCCCACATAGATTGTAAGCTCTTGTGAGCAGCGTGCTCATTCCTCTTGTGTGATCTGTTAACCCTTTGCCGCTGCAGCCTATTTTTGGTCGCCTTCATTTTCTCCTCTTTGCCCTCTAAGAGCCATAACCTTTTTATTTTTCCATTAATATATTCGTAGAAGGGCTTGTTTTATGTGGGACAAGATGTTTTTTTATTGGTGTCATCGACCGTACAATATAATGTACTGGGAGACTAAAGAAAATCTATGTGGGTGGAATGTGAAATAAAAATGCTAATTGCACAATTTTTATGAAAGTTTTGTTTTCATGGAGTTCACTGTTCGGTATAAATGATGTTATCTGTGTTCTGCGGGTCGCCACGACTCTGATGACACCAAATGTGTAGAGTTTTTGTTATATTTTAGTACTTTTAAAAAAAAAAAAAACATTCTCTATTTTTTAAGCTTGCGCCATTTTCTGTGGTTCATATCTTTTTTTGCTTTTCCACCTAAGGACCGGGTTGAGGGCTCGTTTTTTTTTTCTTTTCGGGCTAAAGTTTAGTTTTTATTGGTACCATTTTGGGATATATACAGGGTGACTTTGCGATCACTTTTTAGTCCAGTTTTTTGGGGATGTTAAATGTCTATAAAAATGTAATTTCGGTGACAGGGATTCTTTTTACGGTGTTCTGTATACAGGATAAATTATGCTATATTTTAATCGGGAATTTTATAGCTACAGCTATGCCAATTATGTGTAGCACTTTTATTTATTTAGTTTTCTTGCAAAATAGCAAAAGGCGGTTGCTTTGAATTTTTAATATATATGTATACGTGTCTGTGTGTATGTATGTGTATATATATATATATATAGTACAGACCAAAAGTTTGGACCCACCTTCTCATTCCAACAGTTTTCTGTATTTTCATGGCTATAAAAATTGTGATTCACACTGAAGGCATCAAAACTATGAATTACACATGTGGAATTATATACCTTTAAAAAAAAGTGTGAAACAACTGAAAATTGTTTTATTTCTCGGTTTTTTCAAAATTGCCCCTTTGCTTTGATTACTGCTTTGCACCACTCTTGGCATTTTCTTGATGAGCTTCAAGAGTAGGTCACCTGAAATGGTTTTCAACAGTCTTGAAGGAGTTCCAGAGATGCTTACACTTGTTGGCCCCTTTTTCCTTCACTCTGCGGTCCAGCTCACCCCAAACCATCTTTAATTGGGTTAGGTCTGGTGACTGTGGAGGGCAGGTCATCTGGCGAGCACCCCATCACTCTCCTTCTTGGTCAAAATAGCCCTTACACAGTCTGGGGTGTTTGGGGTCATTTTTCCTGTTGAAAAAAAATAATGTCCAACTATACGCAAACCGGATGGATAGCAGCCGCTGCAAGATGCTGTGGTAACATGCTGGTTCAGTATTCCTTCAATTTTGAATAAATCCCCAACAGTGCACCCGAAAGGCCCCCCCCCCTCCCCTCACCACCTATTCAAACACCCTCCTGCCTCCATGCTTCACGGTGGGAACCAGGCATGAAAGTCCATTCGTTCACCTTTTCTGCGTTTGTACCCAAAAACACGCTGGTTGAACCAAAGTCTCAAATTTGGACTCCTCAGACCCAAAGCACAGATTTCCACTGGGGTTTAAAGTCCATTCTCTTGTGTTCTCTTTTCTGTTTTGTTCCCTGCCCTTAGCTTTTTTCCCAGCACTTTTTTAAACCATAAAGGCTGCTGCAAAAGTCTCCTCTTAACAGTTGTTGTAAGGAATTTTTTCTGCTGCTAGAACTCGGGGGGCCCTTTTGACCTGGTCTCTTAACCCCGAGTGCGGGAAAAACCTGCGATTTCTGGGGCTAGTGACTCGTATAAAAACCTTATCCTCCGAAAGCAGAGGTGCCTTTTTGCTTTTCCCTTTTTCCCGGGGGCCTCCTCATGTCAGCCGGGTTTTTTTGTAGCGTTTAAAGGGGTTTTTTGGCCCACTGCACTTGAGGACATTTTTAAAATTTTTCCCCTTAAATTTTTTTGGGAAATTTGCCCCTTCATTTTTTTAAACCCCCTTCCCGCCCTTGGGCGAAACATACGCCCTAGGGGGGAAGTGATTCCCCGCAAATGGACTTTTTGCAAAACGCCCTGGCGATCGCGCGGGCTTGGGGGTTTTACCCCGCGGCGATCGGGGACATGGCCCCCGGGGAAAATTTACCCCCCGGTTTTCTGCCCCCCCACCCCGGCCGGGGGTGAGCTCCGGCCCGGGGGTAAAAAAAGCATCTTTTCCCGGGCACCCTTTCATGGCCCCAATTTTAAAGGCCCCAGCAGGGGATTAGCTCCCTCTGCCTACGATGGGCGGGGGACAGGGGCCCACAATCCCCTTTCCCCCCGGTCCCCTACCGGCCCCCCAGATGTTTTTCAAAGCTTTCCCGGGTTGTCGGGGTGACGTCACCATGTCCCCCAATGCATTGGGGTAGGGTTTGCCCAATATTCCCAAAGGCGCCCTCTGCACACGTAACGCTGTCACAAATCGCCCTTCAAAAAAAGAAATCAAAAACGATTGCTTTTCCCCCAAATGGGGATTTGCTTTTTCCAAATCCCCATTTGGGAGAGGGAAAAAAAAAATTTAAAAAAAGTAAAAAAAAAAAGAAAAAAAAGAAAAAAACACAACACAACAAAAAAAATTTAAAAACCATTGTAACATTTCCCCTTTTTCCCCCTTTTTTACAAAGGGCCAATCCCCCAAAAAAAAGATCAAAAAAAATAAAAGTACCCATATTTGGTACCCCCCCGGGCGGGCCGTAAACAACCCCCTAAAAATCTTCATTTTAATTTAAACCCCCGTAGGTTAAACCGCCGAAAAAAACCCAAAAAAAAAAAACAGTCACAAAAATTTGGGGCGATTTTTGAACTCCTCCAGCACAAAAATGGAATAAAAAGCGTTTCAAAAACTCATAAAAAAACCCCAATTTTGGAAACCAAAAAAAAACGTCGGGTTCATCCCCACAAAAAAAAAGCCCCTTAAAAGCCCTCTGTTTACGGAAAAAAAAAAAATTTGGGGGCTCTCAGAAACAGCGATGCATAAATATTATTTAACACAATAAAAACACTTTTTTTTTTTTTTAAATTTTTCCAAATTTAAAAAAACTATTAAAAAGGGTTTTCCCGTAAACGAAACGACCCCCAAAGTAAAGCTAAAATGGGCCCTGGGTACTGCTCGGGGACGCTGTTTTAAAAATTTAAAAAAAAAAAAACCTACTTAATTGCAGAAATTTTTTTCAACCCCGGCCCTTCCCAAAAAAACGGATTTTTAAAAATGATCAAAGGGTGGGCCCCCAAAAAAAGATACCAATAAATTGTAAAAATATCCCCAAAAAAAAAAACCCCTAAATAAAAGTCTGTACACAGAAAAATAAAAAAGTTTTTGGCTCTCAGACTAAAGGTGATGCAAAAAACGTTTTTCCTTTTGAAAAAAAGTGGGTTTTTATTTTGTAAAACAGTAAAAAATAAAAAAAAAAAACAAAGGGGGATCGCTTTTAAAAAGTATCGACCTGCTATAATTTCTAACATGTCAGCAAACCCGCAAAGGTGACCCTTGTAAAAAATAAAAAAAAATAAAAAATACCCACCCGAAGTTGTATTTTGTTTTAAAAAGCCTCACAAAAAAAATTAATTTAAAAATGTCAAACAGCATATGCCCCCCCAAAATTTGGGACATAAAAAAAAACGTCAATCATCCCACAAAAAACAAGCCCCAAATTGACCCCCGGGATACAAAAACTGAAAATGTTTTGGGAAATTAGAACAGGAAAACATAAAACGCAATTTTTTTATAGACCCATTTCTAATTTTTGGAAAAAGTAATAAAACCCTAAAAAAAAAAAATATAAAATCTATATCATTGCAAATTTTACCCACCCCCCTAGTAAAAAAAAATCCTTTATTTTTACTGCCCTTTAACGCTGGTTTAAAAATTTAAGCCCCAAAAAAAAATGTGGAATTGCGTTTTCCCCTCATTTTTTTTAACCCAATGCAAAAAAAAAAAAAATTTTAAAACCTGTGGGGCCCAAAAAGTTCCCAAAACACCCTAGATGAATCTAGGGGGCGTGCTGAATCCAAAAAGGGGGGGCTTCTGGAGGGGTTTTACCCGTTCTGGTACTTTTTGGGGGCTTTGTAAATTCGGAATGGCCCCCCAAAATTTGCGTTCCCAAAAAAAAAGTAACACCCCTTCCCCTTTTACGCCCTGCTATGCGCCCAAAAAAAGCAGTTTAAAAACCCACATGAAGGTATTTCCCGAACTTGGAAGAAAAATTTCGTAACAAAAGTTTTGGGGGCCCCTTTTTTCCAGGGTCCCTTTTTAAAAAAAAAACATTTTCAGCTAAAAAATTGGGAGATTAATTTAAAAAAAAAGTATTTTATTTTCACCCGCCTAACGGGAAAAAATTTTTTTGAAACACCTGTGGGGGGCGTATCCCCATACAAACCCCCGGATAAAATTCCCTTAAGGGGGTATTTCCCCCTTTTTAGGGGCTTTTTTGGGGCTTTTTTTAAGTTTTTGCACCCTTTGGGCGTCCCCGCCAAAACCCGAAATCCCTAAAAAAAAAACGTTTAAGAAAAAAACCCCAGAGTCCCCTAGGTGTTTCCCCCTATTCTGGGGCTTGTGGTTGACCAAAAAATTTCCAACCACAAATGGATATTCTGAAAAAAGGCAGAATCTGGGGGAAACAATTTAAATTTTCATTTCCCTTCACATTTTCCTTTTTTTGTGAATAATGTATAAAAAAAAAAAAAATCGCAAAAAAAAAAGAAATTTTTAAAAATTTCACTTCCACTTTGCTTTAATTCCTGTGAAACACCTAATGGGTTAATAAACTTCCTAAATGCTGTTTTGAATACTTTAAGGGGTGTAGTTTCTTAGATGAGGTCATTTATGGGGGTATCTAACATACCTGGTCAATCAAAGTCACATTAGAACTAGACGGGTCCCTAAAAAATGTATATTGCAAATTTTCTTGAAAATTTTAAAATTACTACTAAATTTCTAAGCCCCCTAATGTCGTAAAAAAAAAAAAAGACATTTAAAAAAATTATGCCAAACTACAGCAGACATATGGTAGATGCTAGTTATAAACTATTTTGAGTGGAATATCTATCTGTCTTACATGCAGAAATTTTTGAAGTTTGAAATTGGTACAATTTTCAAATTTTTCACGATACTTTGATATTTTTCACAAATAAACAAGCATTTTTTGGACCAAAATTTCTTACTATCTTAAAGCACAATGTGTCACGAGAAAACAATCTCTGAATCACATGGATAGGTTAAAGTGTCAAAAAGTTATTCTCACATAAAGTGACACATGACATGATTTCAAAAATAGCGGCTCTGTCAGAGAGGCCAAAACTGGCTCTGGCGGTAAGGGTTAAGTAATGATGGGCCGCTCGTTTTTATTTACTTATCTGCTTTTTTCTTGCCATAATAGAATTTCTAACAGTCCATTCAGTAGGACTATCAGCTGTGTATCCACCTGACTTCTGAACACAATTGATGGTCCCAACCCCATTTATAAGGCAAGAAATCCCACTTATTAAACCTGAAAGGGCGACCGGTGAAGTGAAAACCATTTCAGGTGACGACCTCTTGAAGCTCATCTAGAGAATGCCAAGAGTGTGCAAAGCAGTAATCAAAGCAAAAGGTGAAGAACCTAGAATATAAGACAGATTTTCAGCTGTTTCACACTTTTTTGTTAAGTACATAATTCCACAGGTGCTAATTCATAGTTTTGATGCCTTCAGTGTGAATCTACAATTTTTATAGTCATGAAGATACAGAAAACTGTTGGAATGAGAAGGTTCCAAACTTTTGGTCTGTAATATATATTATATATATATTATATATATATATATATATATATATATATATCATGCATGCCAACTCTCCTGATTTTGGCGGGGGGGTCCCGCTATTCGGGGTCCCCCCCCCCGCCCTCCCGGGGGGAGTTGGCATTCCTCCCGCCGCCAGCAGGCGGCGGGGGTCCTTAAATGGCCGCGGCGCCGGAGTAGCGCTGGTGCGCTACTCTGGCGCCGGCCGGTGCCGTTCCCACAGGCGGGTAAAGCGGGCGCTGCGCCCGCTAACCCCGCCCGGAACCTCGCTGAGCAGGGAGGAGGCAGGAGGGATCGCTCCCTCCTGCCTCCTCTCCCTGTATGTACGGCGCCGCTGTGCGCCGTACACACATGTCAGCGTCACAGAGGAAGTGACGCGCGGCTGCTCTCACTTCCCCTGTGACGCTGAGGAGATCGGCTGGAGCTGGCCGCTCTGCAGGAGCCTGGTCAGGTAAGTGGATTTTTTATTTTTTTTTATTAGTTTTAGGGGAGCACTGTCTGCTACAATGGGGGTCTACCTGGCTACAATGGGGGGTCTACCTGGCTACAATGGGGATCTACCTAGCTACAATGGGGGCACTACCTGGCTACAATGGGGGCAATACCTGGCAACAGAGGGGGCACTACCTGGCAACAGAGGGGGCACTACCTGGCAACAATGGGGGCACTACCTGGCTACAGGGGGCACTACCTGGCTACAATGGGGGGCACTACCTGGCTACAATGGAGGCACTACCTGGCTACTAATGGGGGCACTACCTGGCTACTAAAGGGGGTACTACCTGGCTACAATGGGGGCACTACCTGGCTACAATGGGGGATCTACCTGGCAACAATGGAGGCACTACCTGGCTAACAATGGGGGCACTACCTGGCTAACGATGGGGGCACTACCTGGCTAACAATGGGGGCACTACCTGGCTAACGATGGGGGCACTACCTGGCTAACGATGGGGGCACTACCTTGCTACAGAGGGGGCACTACCTGGCAAACAATGGGGGCATCTACCTGGCAACAGAGGGGGCACTACCTGGAAAGCAATGGGGGCATCTACCTGGCCAACAGAGGGGGCACTACCTAGCAAACAATGGGGGCATCTACCTGGCTAACAATGGGGGGCATCTACCTGGCTAACAAAGGGGGGCATCTACCTGGCTACAAATTTGGCTCTACCTGGCTACAGAGAGGGCATCTATTTGGCTACAAGGAGGCATCTACCTGCCTGTAAGGGGCACTACCTGGTTATGGGGGGCTACTACCTGGCTATAAGGGCATCTACCTGGCTTTCTTCCAAAGCCGTTGTGGAGTAGGTGTGGCTTTTTGAAGGGGCGTGGCATACCGTCAAGATGGGCGTGGCCATGCAAATGGTACTTGACCATTAAGAGGTGCGATTGTTTGTACATCGTTCTGCATTACATAGATAATTCAGACGGGTGTATAAATATGTCTCTCCTATGGCAGGATGTAATAGGAGTAGTATCATGGCAGCTACGGAAGACAATTTTGTCGCAGGGGAGGAGGGTGATTGGGGACAGGAGAGGTGGACGGCACCGGTCCTCATTCATTTAGACATAAGTTTAAATCAGATGTTAGTAAGGGGTTAATGTTAGTTTTGTTACTATGTAAAGTTTTCTTGTGTCTGTACCTGTATCCTCTTCACTGTGAAGTGCTGCGGCATATGTTGTCACTATATAAATAAAGATTATTGTTAAGAAAATGTAAACCTGTCAAAACCTGGGATCGAACCAGGGACCTTTAGATCTTCAGTCTAACGCTCTCCCAACTGAGCTATTTCGCTGCTGCTTACTCCTGTAGGGACGGTGTCCAGGCTCATAAATATGCTGCAGACCCCACACGGCCCCAGGGAGGGGAATTGCTTTAGGAATCAGAGATTGAGAAGATCTGTGCGAGATCCCTGTGGAGACCAAGCGCTGATCCCCGGAGGTCGTCTAGGAGAAATAGGAGCATAGAAATATTAAGCTATGTCTACACATCACTGGTTCAGTATTTAGAATCCGCCGAAAATCCGACTGTAACCATTGCTCATAGACAGCAATAAAAAATCTGACTGTGACCAGTGCCCATAGACAGCAATAAAAAATCTGACTGTGACCAGTGCCGATAGATCGCAATAGAAAATCTGACTGTGACCAGTGCCGATAGATCGCAATAGAAAATCTGACTGTGACCAGTGCCGATAGATCGCAATAGAAAATCTGACTGTGACCAGTGCCGATAGATCGCAATAGAAAATCTGACTGTGACCAGTGCCGATAGATCGCAATAGAAAATCTGACTGTAACCGGCGCCCCATGGACCGCAATAGAAAATCTGACTGTAACCAGTGCCCATAGACTGCAATAGAAAATCTGTGCTGCAACCAGTGCCCCATAGACTGCAATAGAAAATCCGACTGTAACCAGTGCCCATAGACTGCAATAGAAAATCTGACTGTAACCAGTGCCCATAGACTGCAATAGAAAATCCGACTGTAACCAGTGCCCATAGACTGCAATAGAAAATCCGACTGTAACCAGTGCCCATAGACTGCAATAGAAAATCCGACTGTAACCAGTGCCCATAGACCGCAATAGAAAATCTGACTGTAACCAGTGCCCATAGACCGCAATAGAAAATCCAACTGTAACCAGTGCCCATAGACTGCAATAGAAAATCCGAGCTGTAGTCTACACAACACGGATTTCCAACTGTGAGATTTCTAAACCGCCGACCTCAGCTGGAAGATAGAACATGTCCTGTCTTACATCGGATTCCCATACAGTCAATGTACTGGGTCGGTGACAAATCCAAAAACCAACTACTTTTTTTTTGCGCAAACCTCGCGTCACAACCCACGGTCCAGCGATGTTTAAAGAGAACCTGTCACATAGTTTTTGCCCCCCTTGCTGAGGACAGCACAAGCTAGTGACAGACCTGCTGTTTCCAGCGCTGTGTCCCTTATTCTGTAAGATGCTGGAGTTTTCATGTATTTAATGCTCAAATCTGCAGTTTTCAGCCAGAAGAGTCATTCGAAGAGTCCTTCAGAGAGTCAGTTTTTTTCAAACCCGGCCAATCGGAGGCTAGCCCCGCCCACCTCAACTGATAAACCTGTTACTTTGAATAGGTAGAAACATGTGAATAACTGTCAGTGGGCGGGGCTTGCCCTTGGTGGGCGGGGCTAACACCTGCTCATGAATAAGATTTGAGCATTAAATACTCTGATACTGCAGC
Source organism: Phyllomedusa bahiana (assembly GCA_025379985.1). Lineage (NCBI taxonomy): Eukaryota > Metazoa > Chordata > Amphibia > Anura > Hylidae > Phyllomedusa > Phyllomedusa bahiana. The sequence continues at coordinate 8,071 of JAODAL010039493.1, read as the reverse complement.
ATCTTACAGAATAAGGGACACAGCGCTGGAAACAGCAGGTCTGACCTCAGCAAGGGGGCACAACGTATGTGACAGGTTCTCTTTAAATGTCATCATTACAACTGTATTTTAACATCAGCTGCGTAGACATAGCCTAAATGTTTGGGGCTGATTACCCATGATGCTTTGTGTTACAGCAGATGCCGTTACTGCAATGCCAGTGTAAGGGGCTGTTCACAAGGCGCACTGGATACGTTTTTGCTATACATAAAATGCATTGCATTAAAAGCATCCAAAAATGTAGCACAAAGCTTTTGGATGCGTTTTCTGGACTGCGAAAACGTCTCCCTATTGTTTCTATGGGCTTTTCAAAGCATAAAACGGATCTACAATTGACATGTCAATTCTTTGAACTCATCCATTTCAGGCCGTGCAAAAACGTATGTAAAACCCGTATGGTCAGAATCGAAATCAATGTAATCACGCTTGAACATTGTGTGATACGTTTCAGGGTCTGTTTTTCGGTACGTACAATGTACCTAATAATGTATTTAACAAATGTTGTGTAAACCTACCCTAAACTGTACAGAACAAACCACGAAAAATGTATAACACTGGAGACACGATAAAATATAACTTTTATTATAGCTAAATGATAATAATCCTACATTAATATAGGGAAAGAACCCTAACTAGAACGTTTTCTTGGGTATCTTGATGTGTATGTGATGTGTATATGTTTTGATTTATATAATTTTCTTTTTGTGTATGTTTGTGTATTTGTATAGCTTGTTAGGGCAATTTAGAGGTAGTTTAGTTTAGGCTCCTGTTGGGGGCGCCCTTGTTGGGGCAGATACCCCAAGTATTGGTTAGGCAGTTTAGGTGGTCTAGGGGTATGTATAGGGTGTTTTAGTTAGGGTTTTTTCCCTATATTAGTGTAGGATTATTATCATTTAGCTATAATAAAAGTTATATTTTATCGTGTCTCGAGTGTTATACATTTTTAGTAGTTCTGTGCTTAAGGTGTTTGTATAACCGGGTATTTCATTATCTTTTGATTGTGGGCTTTCCCTACGCCCATTCATACTACATAAGTAGAGTTCTATGTTGATTTGTACTCTAAACTGTAGCCTCAGCCCCTATGTCTATTGTAGCATTGCTGTGTGTTAGGAGTCAATCAAGCCCCAGTGGCCTAATGGATAAGGCACTGGCCTCCTAAGCCAGGGATTGTGGGTTCGAGTCCCATCTGGGGTGTGTGTTTCTTTTATATCTATATATTTTTTTTCCCCCTTTATTTAACAAAATTTAAACTCCCAACTCCATTCTTTTAAAATCCCCCTTTTTTCCCCATTCTGTATAACCCCAAATTTCCCCTTTCTTTTAAAAACTCCAATCCCCATTCTGTATAATCTCCAATTTCCATTCTGAAATAATACCCCATCTCCTTTCTGTATAACCCTCCAATCCCCTTTCTGTATAATCCCAAATTTTTCCCATTCTGTATAATCTCCATTCGTATAATACCCCAAATTCCCATTCTAAAATAATTTTCCAATCCCCATTCTTTATAATCTCCCAATTTCCCCTTTCCCTGTATAATCTCCATTCTTTTATAATCTCCAATCCCTTTCCCTTGTATAATCTCTAATCCCCATTCGTTAAACCCCCAATTTCCCATTCTTTTAAAACCCTTCCATTCTTAAAAATCCCCAAAAACCCATCCAGTATAAAAACCAATCCCCTTTCTGTAAAAATTCCCAATCCCCATTCTGAAATAATACCAAATCCCCATTCTTTTAAAAATTTCCCAAAACCCCATTCTTATAATTTTCCCATTCTGTAAAATTCTCCAATCTCCATTCGAAAAATCCAAATTTCCCCATTCTGTATAATCCCAAACCCCCCATTCTTTTATAATCTCCAATTTCCTTTCGTATAATCTCCCCCTTTTTTACCCTTTCTGTATAATCTTTTCCAATTCCAAATTTTTTTAAATAATCTCCTCCAATCCCCATTCTGTATAATCTCCAATCCCTATTCTGTATAATCTCCAATTTCCATTCTGTATAATATCCAGTCTCCATTCTGTATAATCTCCAATCCCCATTCTGTATAATCTCCAATCCCTATTCTGTATAATCTCCAATTTCCATTCTGTATAATCTCCATTCTGTATAATCTCCAATCTCCATTCTGTATAATCTCTAATCCCCATTCTGTATAATCTCTAATCCCCATTCTGTATAATCTCCAATTTCCATTCTGTATAATCCCCATTCTGTATAATCTCCAATCTGTATAATCTCCAATCTCCATTCTGTATAATCTCCATTCTGTATAATCCCCAAATCTGTATAATCTCCAATCTCCATTCGAAATAATCCCCATTTTTGTAAAAATCCCAAAACGTAAAAATTTCCTTTAATTACTTTTTCAGGGGCTTTGAATTTTTTTCTATTTGCAATTTGCTTTTGGGAGATTGTGGGTTTCAGTGCCCTCTGGGGTGGGTGATTTTCTCACCGCATGCTCCTGTTGTTTCTTGCTGCACAATCTACATTTTTTAAAAATTTTCCCAGCACGGGGACCCCTTCCCGGGGGAAAAGTGCGATTTCTACACAAAGGGACGTCTGTCAAAAATTTGTCTTGTTTTTTTTTTTCTTCAAAATAAATGATTTTCAAATAAGAAATTCTTTTTGCTTGTTTTTCCCGGGAGAAAGTAAAAATTTTATCAAAGCACAACTTTGTTTTAAAATCATCTCACACAACTTAAACACCGGGGGTTTCGGAACTAGTTAAAGGAACAGGCAAACCCAGGAATTTCCAGGTTTCCCCCCGGGGGCAGTCTAAGGGGGCTGTTTTTTTCCAGGTCGGGGGCCTCCTCGGGAAAGGCGGGGGGTTCCCAATCCCGCTTCTGACAGTCGTCTTTTTCCTCTCCTGAGGTGTAAACTGGTCATGTGTGCAGCGCTACTGCCGCTGTGTCATCAGAGCGGAGAACTAGCTATACATAAAACCTTTAATTTCTTATCTAAATGAAGAAAAACCAAATTTAACCCAACTAAAGTCCCCATTCACCAATTTTTAAAATGGAACTTTTTTTTCTGCCAAAAAACAAAGGGCTCCCCCATCAGCGGGGAAACTAAAAAGTTTTTTAGCGTTTTGGGAAAACAAAGCGGCAAAATTCAAAAAAAATTTTTGATGCTCCAAGAAAAAATTGGGGTTTTGCTCCGAGAACGACCCCCCTCTTGGGCTTTTTAAAAATCTCACCCAGACCCTTGGGCTGATAAACTCTGTTTTTTGTTGCACAGTTGAAAAGTTAATGAAAATGTAAAACTGCCAAAACCCGGGATCGAACCAGGGACCTTTAGATCTTCCCTTTTAAAACCCCCTTCCAAACCCGAGCAAAATTTTGGCTTAACCAATACTATAGAGAGAGAAAAAAAAAAATGGCCCCCAGAAATATCCTAAAATATTTAAAAAAGACTCCAGGGGGGAGCCCATAAAAACTTTATAAAAAGGGCTCCAGGGTTTGCCTTTTTACACTTTAATAACAGGACCCAGGGAGGGCTATATACCTTTATAAACAAGACTCCGGGTGGAGCTAATACACCTTTTTATACAGGACTCCAGGGTGGAGCCCATATACCCTTTATATCAGGACTCCAGGGTTTTTAGCTATATACACTTTAAAATACAGGACTCCAGGGGTTTAGGGGTTTAAAAAAACTTTAAAATACAAGACTCCAGGGTGGAAGCAAAAAAACACTTTTTATACAGGGCTCCAGGGTGGAGCTATTACACTTTATAAACAGGACTCCAGGGGTTTTAGCTTTTTACACTTTTAAAACAGGCTTCCAGGGTTTTACAAAATACACTTTATATACAGGACTCCAAATGTGGAATATACACGTAATGTAAAAAGACAATTACCGGGAAAAATTATTAGGGCCATATTTCCCTATAAATTTTGGGGCTTTTTAACAGTGTAAAACCCCTAAGCCATAAGTAAAAAACTGTCTAGCTCAACACTCCCTTTTTTGCCATACAACCAATCAGAGCGCCCCCCCTTTCATTTTATATAGTGCCTGGAAAAAATTAAAGGGGCGCTCTGATTGGTTGCTATGGGCAACAAAAAATTTTTAATTTTAGGAAACCCAGACAATTTTTTTTTACATGTGGCCCTAAATATATACAATAAACATGGTTTGTACCGAGCCTAAAATGTTTTAATGCAGTTTTGCTTTTTTTGCAACCAATAACGACTTTGTTATTAACCAGCTTCAAAGTAGTGAGAGATTGAGGGTGCAGGAAGTCAGGTTTGGCCCCGGAGTTTTAAAAAGGGGCGCTTTTTTTTCAAGGGGGTCCAGTTCCCCCCTGGAGGGGGGGGTTTCGAACCCCATTTTCTAAAAGGGTTATTTTTTTTCTTTGCCTGAGGGGTTTTCCCCTTTTCCCCAAAGTGGTTTTATTTGACTCACGACGCAAAAAATTTTAAATGCAAATTTAACAACATGCACCAAAATATGTGTCAAAAACACATCAATAGTGTCCAATTGTTTTCCATGGGCAGACTCATCATTGGTGCATTACGTCACCCCCTAAAAATACTTGAGTACTTGTCGATTCCTGGAGCCTAAATCCCTGTAGAGATGGGAAGACATTGAGGATTACAGCAAACGCACCAAACTTGACGTTTATTGTTGTTTGATAAATAATGCACCAAAAAAAAGATTGGAAAAATGCATTTAAAAAAATCTAAAAGAAATCATCGAAAAATGCATGAAAAACACACATGGAAATTTCCCCTCTTTCCCTTTTTCACATATTTTCCAGCTTCCTTTTTATCCCAATTTTGAACCCCCTAGGGGGAAAAAAGGTAAGAAAAACCCTTTTTAAAACTAAGCCACGTAATCCTTTATATAACGCCAACTCTCTCATCTCTCCTTTTGATGTGCGAGGGATTGATTGAGGTGTGAATTTCCCCCCCAATTGTGTAACGCAAGTGGTGACTGCACGTTTTAGCTACAAAACCAATGCATGGGGGGACCCCAAGGTTTTGTCTAAACCAAAATTCCCGCTGGGGCACATGTAAGGTAAAACCCAAAGGGGAAGCTATGGGGGGTGCAGAGGTACCCAGTCGATCCCCGGGCCCCGCACCTGGGGGGCCCCAAATGCCCTCCGGCCACATAAAATACCAGAAATTTTAAGCAGCGCATGGTAGCGGGGGGGGCCCAAATTTCATTTTTTTGCTTAGGGCCCCCCAGAGTTTGACAGAGTTACACCTCTGGGTATACCCGAACAACTTTGGCTGATGTACTTAAAAAAATAAAACAACTTGATTCCTATTACAAGTATAAAGTAAAATAAAGTCATTGAATGTTCTCAGTAGTTTCCAATGTAAACCCCCCAAAACACTTTTTGGGAAACAATTCATTTTTATGGTCGCTGCCCAAGGCTAGGGGCCCCTTTGGTTTTAAACTTCAGCTCGCTGGCGAGAAGCTCAGTTTCCTTCACCAAAAGGGAGAGGGAGGGAGAGCAAGGATGGAGGGCTGTAACTGGGGAAACCCAAATTTTAAGGGCCCCGGGCCCGGGGGGAAAACAATATGATTACACAAGAAAAAAAAGAGGCTCGCACCTTTTCCGGGAAAACTGGGGAAAACGGGGAGAGCCTGGGAAAAGAGGTTTAGCAAAAGCATGAAAGGGGGAAAAGCAGTCTGTCAAAGCCACGCCCCCCCCGTAAAGGACCCCAAAAAGGGAAACAACCCAAATTTTAAATCAAAAGGGGTTTATAAATGTTAGTATTAGTTTTTTTACCCTTACTCTGTGTGTGATGGGCCCTGAGGCTTCCTTCACATTTCTTAGACTACTACTCTAAGTTAGAAATAAAAATTCTCACACAGATCTATGGAGCAAAAAGTGAAAAAGCTACGACGACCAGAATGCAAAGAGGCAAAATCCAAAAAATGTTCATGTCCTGAAGCCAAAATCAGTTTTGTCCTGCAGAAGTCAATCTCCTCTGGTCTTCAGAGCTTTCTACCAGTTCTGTCTCCACATCTCATTTAGAGTGACTCTCTTCTCTGTGTCAGGTTCATCCACTTTTATGTGCACCACCCAGGGCCATCTTATCAGCAGTAGTGGGGACCCCCGGGCAAAAAAAGGGGCCTGGGGCCCCTTCCCCCAAAAAAAATGACACCCAACCCGGGCAGGCCAACCAAAATACCCCCAGGGTCAGGGTGCATCAGGAAGTCTTGTAGGGGTTCAGGCCTAAGCAGCCGGAAAAGGGCTTTAATTTTGGGGGAAACCCTAGGGGGCCCCTTTGGGTCCCCCCCCCCCCCCCCACCAAAGTTTAAATTTTTGCCCCGATTGTTCCTCCTGAGGGATTTCCCGGACCCGGGTATTCTGGGCTTGTGTCCCCCGGGTTCCCCCAACATACTTTAAACTGCCCAAGGGGCCCCCCTTTTTCATGGGTTTCCCCCGGGCAACTTTCCGGTGGCCCAATGGGTAGGAGCCCGGTACGATCCCCATAATTTTTGGAAGCTGGAAAAAACCCTTGTTTTAAAACTAAGCTCTTCTCCCTTTGGTTCACCCTTTTTCCCCAAATAGATTGTAACTTTGTGACACGTGCTCATTTCTTGTTGTTGTTAACCCTTTGCCGCTGCAGCCTATTTTTTTGTCGCCTTCATTTTCTCCTCCTTACCTTCTAAGAGCCACAACTTTTTATTGTTCCAGCAACATAGTCGTACAAGGGCTTGTTTTTTGTGGGATAAGATTTTTTTTATTTCTTTTTTTAATGGTGTCATTGACTATACAATATAATGTACTGGGAGACTGAAGAAATTCTATGTGGGGTCGAATGTGAAACAAGAAAGTTAATTGCAGAATTTTTGCAGGGTTTAGTTTTTATGGAGTTCACTGTGTGTTATCTGTGTTTTGCAGGTCGGCACGATTCTGATGACACCAAATGAGTTTTTCTTGTTTAAAAAAAAATTCTCTATTTTAAAAATTTGTGCTGCAGCAACATTTTCTGTGGCTAATACGTTTTTTTCACCTATGGACCGGACTGAAGGCTCATTTTTTTGTAGGCTAAAGTGTAACTTTTATTGGTATCATTTTGGGATATATATGACTTTTTGATCAATTTTTATTCCAGTTTTTTGGGGATGTTTTTCAGCAGAACCGTCCAAAAGCCGCGCCAAAAAAAGTTTGCCGCTTTACATAGATTTCAAGAGTAAAATTTTTGCCGTCATTTTTGCAAAAATGTAAGAATTGTCCCCAAACAAAAACAAGCAGAGAACGAAAAAGCTAAAAAAAAATAAAAAGGGGGAATACCCCAAATCCCTTATGGGGGAGCCCGGGGGCCGTGCTTCCTCCACCAAACCCGGTTTTTTTTCACTGTTTGTTCCTCCTGAGGATCCTGCTGACCCAGGTTTTTAGGGCTTGTGTCCTGAATTCCCGGAACATGTGTTAAATCACCTGGGGCTCCTATGCTCATGGGGCCCAGGCAACTTTCCCGGTGTGCCCCGTGGAAGGGGGCCCTGGGTTTACCCCCTAATTATGAAGCTGGCCAACCTTTTAAATAAGTCTTCTTACCTTTGGTCTCACCCTGTTCCCACATAGATTGTAAGCTCTTGTGAACAGCGCCCTCATTCCTCTTGTGAGATCTGTTAATAATATCTTTGTTACTATTTATTTTTTTTTTTGTTTGTAGGAATCCTCTGCCTAAGACGCTGCGGCATATGTTACACCCTAAAAAAAAGAAAAAAATTAAAAATTTCATAAAAGCTAAAAAAAAACAACTTCCGAAACCCCGGGTCGAACCAGGGACCTTTAGATCTTCATCAACGCTCCCCAATGACAAATTTTGGTCTGGTTCCTCTTAAGGGACGGGTCCCAGGGTCGGAATAGCTCGACCCAACGCCCCCGGGTGCACATGGAGGGGTTCCCCTTTGGAAACAGAGATTGAGGAATCCTGCGAGATCCCTGTGGAGACCAAAATTGCCCCGGGTCTTAGGACAGTAATCTTTTTTTCCCCTCCTGAGGTGTAAACTGGCATGTTTGGCAGCGCACTGCCGCTTTTGTCATCAGGGGCGAGAAAAGA
>JAODAL010039492.1:0-37950 GCA_025379985.1 Phyllomedusa bahiana | reverse complement strand
AAAACTTTTTCCTAATGTACTAATGGATTAAATTGGGTGGCTATAAAATGGGCCAGTGTTTGGGGTGGTGCAAACTCTGTGCTGGATTCACCCAGACCCTGTTGAAGTGTCACCACGTGTTACTGCTCCCTGGAAGGGTTGGTAACTCATGGTGCACCATAATGGGAAATAAGTTCAGAGAGTCAGACGTCTGCAGTAAACCAGGGCACTTCTTTAATGGAGGAACTCAAGTGCAACACAATATGGGCAAGACACTGAGTGGCTTCTCCATTCTCCTTCCATTTAGACAAAGGCTCTGTGCTGAGGAAGGGTCTGGGCTAGCTGTCCCTCTCTCTCAGAAGGCTGGTTTGCTGGCCAAAACCCTGGTGTTCCAGGGTGTGGTGTTGTCACCCCTCCGTCTTGGCTGGCTACCTGGTCAAAGGGCTGAGGACCCAGGGTCTGTGGCTGGTTATCTTCAGAATCCTCTACTTGAGGCAGTTTGGTGCAGAATCCCCTTTTCTTTGTTTGTGCCCCCAGGTCTGTGGACTTTTTTGGGGTTTTTAACTTTCGTCCCGGGAATCCTCTTCTTGAGGCAGTTTTGCAGAGTCTTTTCTGGTGCCCCAGGATCTGTGGCTTGGTATCTTCAGAATCCTCTTCTTGAGGCAGTTTTGCAGAGTCTTTTCTGGTGCCCCAGGATCTGTGGCTTGGTATCTTCAGAATCCTCTTCTGGTCACACAGACAGTCTGGCAGAGTCTCTTCTGCTAACCACTGGTCTCTATCTGCAGAACACTTGAGGGCTCTAAGTGCGAGCTTGTTATACAGTTTCTAGATTATCTAGCATCTTCTAATACGAAGGGTAGAGTGGAGAAGCACAACCCTGAAAAAAACATTGTTTACAGTTTCAGTCTCTCATACATTTGTATAGAGTTTCCATTTTGGCCTATGGGAATTACTTTTCCATCTTTTACAGACAGTGCAAAGGTGTCTATCTGAGATTTTTCCCTCCAAAACTTAACTATGCATCTTCTAGCAAAGTGGAAAGTTACCAACTTCTCAGTCCATAGGTAGCAAGGCTAAGATTCTCTCAGTATAAGCTGGCTATGTAGGTGATAGTGCAGATAAACAGAACATATTATAATAAACAATTTAAGCCGAGTTTAACAATGTAAAACAGTAAAGAAATACTAGAATATAACTGTATAAACCATGGTACCAGGATAGTAAGGTGTTGATGGCTTTGCATAGTAGGAATAGGGTGAATGTCCACAGTCCAAAGTACCCTTGTTCTAGGCACTACAGAGTCCCATGGGGATAGAGATTGGACACAATGCTGCGGTATGGGTTGACATTATACAGTGGTCTCTCAAGTTACAATGGCCTCAGGATATAATATTTTCAGCATACAATGGTCTTGAAACCACCATCGCTACACAATGTCACAGACCTTGCTGATCTGCGGAAGATGTTATTAATGGAACATAGAACCAATGATCACAAACCATAAACTTGCAAAGCCTCTGTATTAGTGAATTGCATGCAGTGATTTGCGGTCTAGTAGCGCCTCTCTACAGTACAGTGCGGTACTACATGTCCTGTAATGCTCTTATATGTATTAGTGAGGTGCCTGCAGTGATTGGTCTATAGCTCCTCTCTACAGTACAGTGCGGTACTACATGTCCTGTACTGCTCTTACATGTATTAGTAAGGTGCATGCAGTGATTGGTGGTCTATAGCACCTCTCTACAGTACAGTGCGGTACTACATGTCCTGTACTGCTCTTACATGTATTATAAGGTTGCATGCATTTGATTGGGGTCTATAGCACCTCTCTACAGTACTTGCGGTACTACATGTCCTGTACTGCTCTTAATGTATTAGTGAGTGCATGCAGTGATTGGTGGTCATACGCCTCTTTTAAAATACAGTGCGTACTACAAGCCCTGTACTCCCTCTTACATGTATTAGTAAGGTGCATGCGTGATTGGTGGTCTATAGCACCTCTCTACAGTACAGTGCGACTACATTTTCCTGAAACTGCTCTTACATGTATTAGTGAGTGCATGCAGTGATTGGCGGTCTATAGCACCTTCTACAGTACAGTGCGGTACTACATGTCCCTATACTGCTTACATGTATTAGTGAGGTGCATGCAGTGTTTGGTGGTCTATAGCGCCTCTCTACAGTACAGTGCGGGACTACATGTCCTGTACAGCTCTTACATGTATTAGTGAGGTGCATGCAGTGATTGGTGGTCTATAGCGCCTCTCTACAGTACAGTGCGGTACTACATGTGCTGCACTGCTCTTACATGTATTAGTGAAGTGCATACAGTGATTGGCGGTTTATTAGTGCCTTTCTACAGTACAGTGCGGTACTACATATCCTGTACTGCTCTTACAAGTGCCAGTATGAGCAGCTCCTTTGGGCACCAGTTGAGGGCCCATTTTTGATCCATGGTGTATAAAGTCCATGACCCAAAGAAACTCCTGTCCTCATCATAGAAAGTGATTTCCAGCTCCCAGCAGCTCTCTCTGATGTTATATGGAAGGCCGCGCTTTATCTGGATTATTATCTGCTCCATTCTCTTTCATCTCCATGTTGAATTATGTTGGTGACATTTTAGGGCCTCAGAACCAATGACCAGTTTTCCATAGAGTGACGTTTTCAACATACAATGGTCGTCCCAAAACGAATTACGATTGGATGTTGAGGTTAGCGCTGTATGAATAATGTAAAAGCAGGGTAAGGCTAAGTATACATCCCGTTTCTGGCTTCTCTTTAACATACCTGCGTATGTGACGTATATGTTAAATCCATGCCTGTAACAGGTGACAGATAATGGCATCTATCATAGCATAGGCTCCTGCACTACTTTCAAACTAGTTTAGTTTTGCAATATACAAAGCTATACTGGCTGAATGGAGGCCAGAAGGAGGAGATAAAATCTTCTTTATCTCCTGATCAAAGCAAAATCAAAAGAGCAATGTATTTAGTAATAGTCTTCAGTTACCTTTCTCTACATGTTGAAAGCTAATCGTTGTGGTGAGAAACCCCCTAAAATAATGCATTTTATTTTTGCATTAGATAGAGTACTGTAGAAAGCTTGTGTTTGTTACAGAATGGACTCAAAAGTGATAAATTACCCCGAGAAGCGGCAGTGCATTCTCTAGTAGCTGTGTTCTTTAAAGGGTTCTCCACTCACATTCAACTCTGATCCACAATGGCCTCACATGTTGCCAAGTAACTGTACATGTCTCTAAGAATGTTGACCACATTATTTCAGTCAGTGCAAGGTTTAGATACTTATTTCAAGCCCTCTTGTAAGGAGAAGGGGGCCCTGGTCAATTCTCCCATCCAAAGTGTCCTTAAAGGGGTTGTCTCACTACAAGGATTGCTGCTTTTTATGTTAAAGGTCTTGCAAAAACAAGTCACTTTGCAATATATGTACATTAACAGTGTCCTACCTATTCCTAGATATCCCCTCTTATATGGGCTGCATCAGCTCCTCAGGTCTATAGCTACAGACCTGTTTGATCTATCCTGATAGGCTGCCAGCACTGGTTGCTATAGCTACAGACCTGGCTTCTACTGCAGCCTAGTAGAAGCTGGTAAACACGCCCCTGATTTCAAAATGAAACCAAGAAAACAGGACTGGGTGAGATGAATCAATGCAGTGAGACAACCCCTTTAAGATATGTATAGAAAAGAAGTGGTTCAGCTCAGCCGGTTCTGAGTCCACATAGGAGGAAGACAGGAAACATCTGGGTTGAGCTTGAAAAGTGTCTTAAAGGCTTTTTTTTTAGATTTTTGGACTTTATAAGATGATCCCCAATTTGTAAATTTGTATTATTGTGACCTGCCAGATGCCAATTAGCTTTTTGTATTAATGCATCAGCAAGGGCAGAAGATCAGTATTGTCCTCCTTTCACCAAGGCGTGACGGAACTTCTAGGTCATCAATGTTTACCAGAGGTTCCACAAGAAAAAGCAACTATGGACAAATAGGACATTTTAAGGATCAGTTCCAGGGCTCTAGACCAATCAGATCTTCTGTCTTTGCACGGCCGTCATAAGCAAATTCAGGGATCCATATAATCTAAGCATCTGGGCCCTTTCACCCAACACCAGTTCCTATTTTGCACCATATTAGTGGAGCCCTTTTTCCCTATTAGGGTACTGCCAATACTGTACTAGAGACGCCCATGTTTTTTTTGGATTTGTTACATATGAAAAGGTCTTTTTGACTGTATACAGTATTTCTTTTAAACGGGTTTTCTCACCATGCAATTTCACAGAACCACAACCAGCTTCAGACTCACACTTCCTGGTCAGTCTGTGGGCGGGTCTATAGGAGTGATTGACATATCAGCTATGTTGTTTCCTAAATATTCCTGTTATACTGACATGATTACAGGGGATTTCTAATGTGTAGTGCACAAGGCTACAGAGCTCTAAAGGGTGAAATTTAGAGCTAAGACTCTATAAGGAGTGATTCACCATGGACGAACTGACTGACTGCTTGGAGCAATGAGCGATAAGAGAGAGCATGTAATGTAATAAAAGCTAAGCTCTGATTGGTATCTATGAGTTTTGATTGGTTGCTATGAGCTCTGATTGGTTGCTATGGGCTCTGATTGGTCGCTATGAGCTCTGATTGGTTACTATTGGCTCTGATTGGTTGCTATGAGCTCTGATTGGTTTTTATGAGCTCTGATTGGTTGCTATGAGCTCTGGTTTCTATGAGCTCTGATTGGTAACTATGAGCTCTGATTGGTTGCTATGAGCTCTGATTGGTCGTTATAAGCTCTGATTGGTTGTTATAGGCTCTGATTAGTTGCTATGAGCTCTTATTGGTTGCTATGGGCGCGGATTGGTTGCTATGGTCTCTGATCTGTTATGGGCTCTGATTGGTCAATATGCGCTCTGATTGGTCGCTTTGAGCTCTGATTGGTTTGTTATGAGCTCTGATTGGTTCGTTATGAGCTCTGATTGGTTCGTTATGGGATCTGATTGGTTGCTATGGGCTCTGGTTGGTTGCTATGGGCGCAGATTGGTTGCTATGGTCTCTGATCTGTTATGGGCTCTGATTGGTTGCTATGGGCTCTGATTGGTTGCTACGAGCTCTGAATGGTTTCTATTGGCTCTGAGTGGTTGCTATAAGCTCTGATTCATTGTTATAGGCTCTGATTGGTTGCTATGGTCTGTGATCTGTTGTTTTGGGCACTGATTTGTTGATATGGGCTCTGATTGGTTTCTATGCGCTCTGATTGGTTGCTATGGGCTCTGATTGGTTGCTATGAGCACTGATCAGTTGTTATGAGCTTTTATTGGTTGCTATGGGCTCTGATTGAGTGCTATGGGCTCTGATTGTTTGCTATGAGCTATGATTGGTTGCTATGAGCTCTGTTGGTTATTATAGGCTGTGATTGGTTGCTATGAGCTCTGATTGAAGTGGCTTCTGGCACGACCTTCGACCAATGTGTTGGAAGATTAGCTTTGTATCAGGAAGAGACTGAACCCTTTGAATTGGTGGGGTTGCTGGAAATCCTACCTGTTGGACCCACATGAATGAAATGTTGATAGCATATCTAAATTAAATGCCACCAATTTTTTGGGTGTACATTTTTTTTAAAAAAAATAAGTGACTGTATTTATAGCCTAAGGCTATTCAGGTCCCTGATAAAATAGCAACATAATGCAGATGTTTTTCAAATATCTCCATCTATTGAATAAATTGTAAAGAGGCCGATTGGTTTCTATAATAGAATTATAGCCCTAACATGTATATTTAAAGGGGCAGGTTTATAAAACTAAGGGATGATTTTGGATAATACTTGGTCACTATGGAATCCTCTTTGCCATTCTCATCCTAGAAAACTCAATTAAAACAAAAAAATATGCAATTAATGATTCTCTATCTCCACTATGGCTGAATAACCTGCAGTGGCCACATGGGGAGGGGCTTGAGGAACACATTTGACAAAGCTTTATTGCACCACCCACAATTAACAACTAAACATACTGGTTGCCAAGCAACTGCCACTAGAATAGACAGTAACTGTAAAGCGGTCGGAGAAAGGCGGTGGAAGGGGCATAGGATGTATTTCTAGAACTAGGAGAATATTTTTGTTTCATTGAAGAATATTCTTCCCTTCTCTTGATACTGTAGCTTTGCAAGCACCAAATTCCTCAAAAGCCCGACTGAAAATCATACTCTCTCATTAGCCGTCTTTGTCACGCTGCTAAGTCTCTATAAAGATTTTTCAGGAATTTGTGAAGAATAAGCTCATATTCCGCCCCTTCTATTATTCCATTTTCTTCTTTGCAGCACATGAAGCACAATAGTTTCCGAATCTTCCCTCCCAAATGAGATTGTTCAGTAATCTACGGTGACAGGTTTTCATGCGGTTGCCTGGTGTAATGAACAGAAGTGAAATAAATCAGTCTTGGCCCTTGCCGGTAAAGGTGACTGTAAGATGTACGGTATATCTCGGTGATGTGCGCTAATGATGAGTAACATGTCAAGATCAAGTTGCATGTTCAGTAATGGAGCAGATGGGGAAACTACATTGGGAGAAGAAAAGTTTCGCTATTGTGCAAAATGAAGAGAAGTGTCACAGGCGGTCACCCAGATTTATGTCCGATAAAGATGAAAAGAAGAAAAAGTGGAGGACCAGCAGCCTATCGGGATAGCGAACGTCAACTTATACCAGAATGGGATTGTCCAAAAACCCTCTTAGAAATTCTGAAGGGGGCTCCTCTGTTCAGGATCCTCGTCTTGTGACCAAAGTGGAGAGCAATGACAAAGAGCTTCTCTCGTTCTGGAGGACCTGTCCTGCCATCGATATAAATGGGCGCTGTGTAATGCAAGGGGTCTCAAAATGGGCCACGTATAGAAAATAAATTGAAGTTGATCACCCACATTTCTTTCAAATTTAGTAACACACAAAATTGTTGCCTAGGTCACCCAGATTGATGCCTTATAAAGTTAGAAATAATCTGAGACGGTTTAGGGTATGTTCACACGATGTACTGCGACGCGTATAGTACGCAGCGGGGGAGGCGGCCCACCGGCCCCATTGACATTCATTACTCGCGGCACGTATTTGCTGCAAGTAATTACATCACTTATCTCCCTCCGCATACAATACGATTGTATTGTACGAGCGGAGAGAGGAGGCGTAATCCATAGTTCTCTATAAGAGCTATGGATTACCGTAATTTCTGCACGCGTTAGAGCAAAAATACATGGCGAAATTCATGCCGAAATTACCCCGTGTCAACATACCCTTAGGGAATTAATAAACACAAGAGTGAAAAGTGGAGGACCAGCAGCCTATCGGGGTAGAGAACGTCATCCTATGCTTTAAAGTTATTGCCCAGTTTAGAAAACACATTTTCTTTCCATGTATTAGGAAATTCTGAAGGGGGCTCTTCCATTCAGGATCCTCGTCTTGTGATCAAAGTGGAGAAAAATTACAAAGAGCTTCTCTCGTTCTGGAGGACCTGTCCTGCCATTGATATAAATGGGCAGTGTGTAATGCAAGGGTCTAAAAAAGGGCCAACAAAAAAATAAATTGAAGTTGACCATCCACATGCCTTACAAAATTGTTGCCCAGGTCACCCAGATTGATGCCATAAAGTTAGAAACAATCTGAGACGGTTTAGGGATTTAATAAGCACAAGATTGAAAAGTGGAGGACCAGCAGCCTATTGGGGTAGGGGGAGTCCCCTTTATTTTAAAAGGGGATTGTCCATTTCAAAAATCCATTTTTTTACACCCCCATTGGGGAAATTAGAAGCAACCACCTTTCAAAACCATCTTATAGAAAAAAGGGAAGAAATTACAAAAGCATTGTCGCTTGGGGAGCTGCCCTCCCCCTTTGATTACTTAGACATCCCATTAATGTAAATGGGCACCAGCAGCCTATTGGGGGAGTGAATGTCATCCTATGCTTTAAAGGGATTGTCCAGTTTCGAAAACACATTTTCTTACCATGTATTAGGAAATTCATGAGGAGGCTCTTCCTTCAGGATCCTCTTTTGTGCCCAAAAGGGGAGGGCAATGGCAAAGAGCTTCTCTTTCTGGGGACCGCCCGCCATCGATATAAATGGGCGCTGTGTAATGCAAGGGGTCTCAAAATGGGCCACGTATAGAAAATAAATTGAAGTTGATCACCCACATTCCTTTCAAAATTAACAACATACAAAATTGTTGCCCAGGTCACCCAGATTGATGCCTTATAAAGTTGGAAACAATCTGAGACGGTTTAGGGAATTAATAAACACAAGAGTGAAAAGTGGAGGACCAGCAGCCTATTGGGTGTCACGGATGCCCCTGCGACTCTTGTCCCGGGTCGCAGGCGCATCCGTGTCCACACCAAGCGGAGCCCCGTCCCCGTCGGTTCGGGGTCCCTCACCCCCCGGTCCCCGCCAGCGTTCACTTACCCCGGCCAATCCTGTCGCCTGTTTTTTCCCCGCGGCGCGTGCCCGCCCCTAGGGCGGGCGGGGGGGGCCGGCAGTTTAAAATTTTAAAAAGGGACGTCCCCGGGTAATTGGTAATTCCCGGGGCACTGCTCCTATTTAGTCCGGCCTCTTCCCGGGAAAACCTTGCGTCCTTAGTGTTCATGCCTTTGGAGAAAGCGTTCCTAAAGTTAGTCTATCATCCTGTCTACCGTGTACCAAACCCGAGCTTACGTTTACCGCCACAACCTTGCCGCCACCCCGACCCTTTGCTAGTCCACTCTCGAACCAGAGCCGCCATCCTGACCTCCGCCTGTCCCCGACTACGAGCCCCCTGACGATCTGTACCATCCTCCCTTTGGCCCCACCCGCGGGCAACCCCGCCAGTGGAAGCGACCTGGAAATTTCCCCGCCGTGGCAAGTCCATCCCCTTTGCGGGGGGCTTGGTAATCCCGGGGACCTACTTAGATTCCGCTCCCTGGGTGGGCTTCCACATGCCTGCGGTGGCCCAAAGGGGGTTTCCACACCGACCGTTACGTAAAACCGGGCCATGGATCCCGCCAGGTGCCCTTTGCCGGTGTTGCCAACACACCCCCCGTGGGCCAAAAAACCAACGATCGCGCAGAAAGGAGCAGTTTTGAGAACTCTCCTCCAGGGAAACACTCTAACCGCTCAGCGCACAACCTTTCCCCCGCCCCATTGTTTTCCTGCCCAACGGCCCCGTGGCTCGGGGGGGGTCCTGGGTTTGGGCTGTCGCTCCTGAACAAATGTGACGGAGACCCGAAACCTGCGGGGGGTTCATCACCCAATGCTTATCACGTGGGTTGTGGCCGATCAATTCCTGTCCGAATGTGCAAAAGGGGCTTCGGGGTCAGTCTCCCCCCGGGGAAGGGCCCGGCAGGGGAAACACCTCTGGGGGACGGGAATGACCCGGGTAAGCAATCTACTCTTTCCCAGATAGTTCCGATGTGTTTGAGAACCAGCTCATGCATTTTCCCCGCCGAGACGCTCTCCTAAACCGCGCCAAGGAGATCTGTAGGGGGGAGACTAGTAGTGCAATTCCGCCCTTTGGGCCTAAAAAAATTTTGTGGAACGAGGCCCCTCTGTGTCCACCTTTAAAAAAGGGGCCTCGAGCCAAATTAAAGGGAGGCTTGTGCCAGAGAAAACCCACCCCCCCTTATGACCTGACCCGGGTTGGGCCACCCGCATCGATGTGCTTTCACGAACGGAAGGAGGAATTTGGGCAAGAGAAAACTGTTAGCCCACCCTCCCCGGGCCCCCCTCGGGCACCGGTTTCCAAGGCCCCCGCGCCACAGCCACCAACATCTACGGAGGACCCATGCAGGTGATGGGGGCTCATCTTCTGAGGAAGTTGGCCCAGCATCGCAGAAGAATTATGCCTTACTGGGCGCCCAGAGCTTTTCCGGAGGTTTTGTCCCTAGCGTCCCAACCTGGGGGAAACTTCCGCCCAAATCTGGGGAGAGGCATTCCTAGGTGCAAACTCCCCCTTTCCCCGCCTGTATGCCAGTGCAGGTCGGCAGAAACTGACCTCGTTCCAGGGTTCCGGGCCTTTCTCGATTGGGTTTGCCCGGGGAATTCATCTACCGTCTCTAGTGAAGCAGTTTTGGCTTCAGGTGGGCCGATTGGAAAAAAACCGCTCGTATCCGCCTCACGGGGACTGCTTAGTGACACCATCCGTTTGCACCAAACCCCTGTCCCTCCCCCCGGGGGGGGTACATAAAGAAGAACCTCCTTCTACTGTTGCCTCGCTCCTCTTGCGGCCCCCTCGGGCTTCCATGGTGCGGCCCACTTCCTACCCCAGTGGACATCTGAGAAGTGATTCGTTGGGTCCCACTGCCGGGGGTTGTTTGGGGGCGCCTGGCCGGGCTTTCCGGGGGGGGGGGGGGGGGGGCCCCTCGACCCTTCATGAGCCCGCCCCGGGTGCCCCCCCGAGTATCTGGATACGTCATGTGTTCTCCGAGAGACAACCCGGGGTCTTCCCACGCAAGTCCGTACGATTGCCCGTCGATTATTGCCGGGTATATCCTCCCCGGGGCAGAGTCTACCCATTATCGGTTCCCGAGCACAACCATTCGAGTACATCCGGAAATCTCCGGGAAAGGGGGCATCCAAAAAACCCATCCCCCCCGGGTGCGGGGTTCTTTTTCTTTTTCGTAAAGAAGAAGGGCGGGACCTTACGGGCCCTGCATGATACCGGGGCTGAACAAGATCACGGTGAAAAACCGTTTTCCCCTTGCCATTATCACAGAACTTTTTTTACCCTCGCAGGCCAAAGATCTTCTCTAAGTTTAATCGGAAAAGGGGCCCACAACTTGGTCCGAATCTGCAAGGGCGGTGAATGGGGCGGCCTTCAACACCAGGGTGGGGACTTTGAGTACCTGGTGGCCCTTCGGAAAAGTGTAAGCGCCTCCATCTTCCGGAGCTCGTGTGACGTCTTCAGGAAACCCCCTCTACACCTGCGTAGTGGCTTTCCTAGATGACCTTGGGGTATTCCCCTGACCTCGAGTCCCACCGCAGCCATGTCGCAGGGCTTGAAACGTCCTTTGGGAAAACCCCCCTGATGCCAAGTGGGAAGTGCCTTCCATCAGACTAGCCCCTCGTTTTTGGGTTACGTAATTTCGACCAAAAGGGCCCACAGATGGAAACCCGCAAAACTGTCAGCCGGTTGCAGGGCCACACCCCTCGGCCTACGGGGTATACGCGCTTCCGGGGTTCTGTAACTATTAAAAGAATTTTTTCCCCCCCCTTCTCTACGCTAGGGGGCTCGATAGTGGGGCCCCTTTCCAAGAAACAAACCAAACCCACGAGCTGGGCCCTCGAAGCTGAGGAGGCTTCTCGAAGCTCAAGTCCGCCTTCTCTACGGGATTTTCCTTTGCTTTAGGATCCCCGAAACCCTTTTGTTGGAAGGATCCCGCTGTGGGAGCCGGGGGAGTTCTTACCAGAAAGGGCCCACGGCAAAATGTACCCTGTGGGTTTTTTCTAAGACTTCTCTTCGCCGAAGGGAAAAAATACACATCGTGAAGGGAACTACTGCTATCAAGCTGGCCTTTTAGAATGGGGCTTTGCTGGAGGTGCTTGTCACCCCCCCGCTCTATTCAGACCACAAAAAAATCCAAATCTCCAGAAGCTCAGCACTCAAACCCCCGGCAGGGTAGGGGTCCCCTTCTTTTCCCGGGGATTTCCAGATAGATTCCCCCCTGAAGAAAACTGGAGCCCGCTCTCTCCCGCGCCTCCCAACGTGGGGGGTAAGACACTACTCCAGACCATAATTATGCAAACGATCTTAAAGTGGGGACATTTCCCTTGGTGGCCCGGGCATTCCCGGGGCCCCGAAGAACTTCCTCCTGATATCCGGTTCTATTGGTGCCCCGAAATTGAGAGGGATGTCAAGGCTTCGTTCAGTCTTGTACTCCCTTTCCCGCAACAAACGCCCTTTAAAGCCGCAGGTCACTACACCACTACCCCTCCCAACTAACCCTGGGGCCAATATATTAGGGCTTTTTTAACCGATCTCCCTCCTTCGTCGGCAAACCATTGTTTGGGGAATTCGATCGGTTTCCCCCAAAAAGGCGCATTTTGTCTTTGCCGGCCCACTGCTCCCCCCCTGCGGAGCTATTCTTTCTTCATTGGGGTTCCGCTGCAGGACCCCTCACAAATCGTCTCGGATCGGGGAATCCCTTTTTTTCTCCAGGTTTTTCGAGCCCTTGTGACCAACTTTGGGTGAAGCTCACTTCTCTTCGGCTTACCACCTCCAGACGAATGCCCCGGTGGGAGGGTAAACCAGGTCTTTTGGGTTTTTTCTACTCACTTTTCTCGGGACGTCAAGATGTGGTCCAACTTTCTGCCCTGGCGGGAAACTCCTATAATCCCTTGATTCTGGTCCACAGGGGTCTCCCCCTTCTACATTTAAAAACGGTCTGCATCCCCGCCACCTCTCCCTTGGCTCTCCATCCAGTTCCCGCGGCGGGCGCACTGGGCCAGGATAGAAGACCATTGGGCCCGACCCGCCAGTCTCGCCCGCGCTTCCGAGCGAAGAAAAACCAGGCCCCATAAAAAAAGAAGTCCCCTCCTTCTTCTCCCCCGGGTGACAAGGGTGGGTTTGGCCAGAATGTCCGCTTAAATGCCTTCCCATAAATGGGACCCCTTCCTGGGGCCTTTTTTAGGTTTTTAGTCGCATTAACCCCGTCTCTTAAAAACTCCGGGTCCCTCCCCTGCGAAACCCCAAAAGCATTTCATTTTCTCCCTTTAAAACCTCTGGTCCTAACCGCTTCTCTCGAAATCTTTCCTCCCTCCGTCTGTGGCTATGCCCCAATGTCTTTGAGGGGCAAGGAGACTTCGGTATGGGGGAAAATAAGGGTAGAGAAATTTTCTTTGTTGATGGAAGGGGGGTTGGGGGCCCCGGGGAAAGGGTTTGGGGGCCGGGAGAACATCCCGAATGCACATCATCCAGAAAATTCCTCCCCTCCCGGAAGAAGGGGGGGCCCCCGAGGGGGGGGCCCCCAAGGGGGGGGGGTTACTGTCACGGGTGCCCCCGCGACCCTTTTTCCCCGGGCACAGGCCCCATCCGTGCCCCACACCTAGCGGAGCCCCGTCCCGCATGTCGGGTTCGGGGTCCGCTCACCCCTCTGTCCCCACCAGCGTTCACTTACCCAGCCACGCTCATGCTCAGCCTGTCTCCGTCCAGCGGCGCATGGCTCCGCCCCTAGGGTGCGCGCGCCAGCAGTTTGAAATTTAAAGGGACAGTGCGCCGGTAATTGGTCATTGCCGGGCACTGCTCCTATTTAAGTCCGGCCTCTTCCTGGCAGCCTTGCCGGATCCTTAGTGTTCATGCCTTTGGAGAAAGCGTTCCTAAAGTCTAGTCTAGTCCTGTCTACCGTGTACCGAACCGCCAGCTTACGTTTACCGACCACAAACCTTGCCGCCAGCCCCGACCCTTTGCTAGTCCACGTCTACGAACCAGAGCCGCCAGTCCTGACCTCCTGCCTGTCCCCGACTACGAGCCTGCCTGACAAATCTGTACCACGCCTACCCTTGGCCGCCACCGCAGGCAAGTCCCGCCAGTGGAAGCGACCTGGTAGATTCCCGCCGCGGCAAGTCCATCCCGCTTTGCGGCCGGCTCTGGTGAATACCGGGACCTACTTAGATTCCGCTCCCTGGTGTGGGCTTCCACCATCGCCTGCGGTGGTCCAGAGGATCCACTACCAGACCGTTACATTGGGCTAGTGAATTTCATCCTATACTTTAAAGGGATTGTCCAGTTTCAAAAATCCAAACATGGCCTTCCAGAATACATACAGATAGTCATCATCGTTATCACAGTACAAAACAACATTTTAGTGCAATTAATCTATTTCAGCATATAATTAACCCTGTAATGTACACAAGGGTTAACAGGTATAGAAAGGGTTAATATCCTGTACATTACATAATGGATTTCTTTAAGAGATTTTGACAATTGATTACATAGTTAATATGGTTGAAAAAAGCCAAATGTCCATCAAGTTCAACCAAGAGTGGGGAAAGATGTGGATGAAGGGGACATTTTTAACCTTTGAAACCCATCAGCCCTAAAGCAAGATTTTGACTCTTATCCCCAAACTGTCATCGTACAGAAGTATTAATATTATTTAGTGGTAAGTGGTTATCTAAGCCTTTCCTGAAGCCCCCACATGTTCCTGCTGTGACCGGCTCCTCAGGCAGCTATCCCACAGATTTATAGTTCTCAAGGTAAAGAAGGCTTTTCACTTTTGGATATTGAATCTTATTCTCTCCAGACGGATGGAGCGCACCTTTGTCTTTTCAGGGTGTATAACATGAAATTGCTTTTCCCCATATTTTTGTAGGGGCCTTTTATATACATTAATTATGTCTCCTTTCGCTATGAACCAGCTTTAGAGAACAGGGAGATGGTTGTGGTTGCACAGTTCTCCCCATTCATCTCTGTGGGCATTCTGAATACAGCTGAACAAATGTGCTTGGGTTTATTCGGACTCCCAGTGACCTAAATGGGGAGAACTGTGCAAGTGTGGCCATATCCCATTCTACAAGCCAGCCTCAGAAAGGATTTTACAACTTGGCAAAACTCCTTTTACACTCTAAGGGTATGTTCACATGGGCAAATTTCGGCACGCATTTCGCATCATATTTGTGCTCTAATAGTGAGATGCGCGCAGAAATTACGGTAATCCATAGTTCTCATAGAGAACTATGGATTACGCCTCCTCTCCCCGCTCGTACAATACGATGTTATTGTACGCGTGGGTAAATGTGACATGTCAATTACTTGCGGCGAATATGCATGTCAATGGGGGCGGCGGGCTAATGGCCCCCAAGCGCCACGGGAATACGCACGTATTAGCGCGACTCCCAAAGCACCTGGCGTAATTGCGGCCGTACTGTACGCTCCGCAATTACGCCGCGTGAACATAGCCTAAGTAAAAAAAATAAGTCAAAATTATGCAGTAAAAAATGAAAAAAAGTTATACAATACATCATATGTACCCCAAAATAGTAGCATTAAAAATACAACTTGCAAAAATACAACAATGGAAAAATAAATGAGTTGGATGCAGTTAAGAAAAATTAGTAAAAAAAAATTGCTTGCACCTTAAAAGGGTATTCTCATCTTTTTACTTGAATGCAGTGACAAAATTGAAAAAAAAAATGTTTGGCCATTATAAAGGTATTACCATCTTTTAAAGGGGTTGTCTCACTACATTGATTCATCTTACAATAGTCCTGTTTTCTTGGTTTCATTTTGAATTCAGGGGCATGGCTGCAGTAGAAGCCAGGTCTGTAGCTATAGCAACCAGTGCTGGCAGCCTATCAGGAGAGAGCAAATAGATCTGTAGCTATAGCAACCAGTGCTGGCAGCCTATCAGGAGAGATTGAACAGGTCTGTAGCTATAGCAACCAGTGCTGGCAGCCTATCAGGAGAGATTGAACAGGTATGTAGCTATAGCAACCAGTGCTGGCAGCCTATCATGAGAGATTGAACAAGTCTGTAGCTATAGCGACCAGTGCTGGCAGCCTATCAGGAGAGATTGAACAAGTCTGTAGCTCTAGCGACCAGAGCTGGCAGCCTATCAGGAGAGATTGAACAGGTCTGTAGCTGTAGCGACCAGAGCTGGCGGCCAATCAGGAGATATTGAACAGGTCTCTAGCTAAAGAGACCAGTGCAGGAAGCCAAACAGGAGAGTTTGAACAACTCTGTAGCTATAGCAACCAGTGCTGGCAGCCTATCAGGAGAGATTGAACAGGTCTGTAGCTATAGCGAACTGAGGAGCTGATGCAGTCCATAAAAGAGGGAATATCTCAGAATACGTAGGATATTGTAAATGGACATATATTGCAAAGTGACTTGCTTTTGCAAGATCCTTAACATAAAAATCAATCCTTGTAGTGAGACAACCCCTTTAACTTCTGGGTTAAGAGAAGAAAACAAGACGATTGCAGAGAGCGGATAGGCGGCCGCACTTGTCCTTGGCTGTATCCTCGTTTCCTTCTCCTAACTCAGAAGTTAGGATATGGAAATACCCCTTTAAAGCCCCAAACAGGCAGGCAGGTAAGGGGTTACAATACTGAGGACATTGCTGATGACTGGAGATCCAGCATTGACATTGCTGACCAGTAAATTACAACGTTCTGGTTAAATTGCTGGAATCGTTCAATAATCAGTTGTAGTATTATCCTGCTTTTTGTATATTATTTTTTTTTTTTAACCACACAATTAACACCGGGCTATAAACTCCAGGACTTTTATGTTGCATTTTAAGAGCATTTTGTGTTAATTATTCTTGTGAAATAGCCCCACGGGATTTTAAAACGGAAGAATCATTAACCAAACTGGAAAGTTAAAGTATCACTAGGTGACCCCCCCTTCCCACCAGCACAAGTCGACTGCTGCAATTTATTACTGAAAATGAAGGCGCAGACAAAGGATATAGTGTTACCATTAATGTTGTAAGTTGTACGAAATGACCTGTGAGAGAGGGAAGTGAAAGTTTCGGAAACTGCATTAAAGTTTTATAAGTGCCAAAGGCAGCCTGGAGGCGTAGAGGACCTCGGTGTCCACTCTCGCCTGGTTGTGTGCAGGTTGATTGATACACTGGGGTAAAGAAACATAGCCATTACCTGGTAATTGTGACTCAGAGAGGGTAATATCTGAGAGTCTGTGAGGATTTGAGATTGTCTTTTGCACCTCACAGGTATTTGCATGTAAAAAGGAATTTTGGGAAGAGAGCTGACCGCTCTAGCACCCTTCTATTGGATGTAGCCATCCTCAATTCCCCTGTGACTCACCTAGTTTTGGAAAGCAAAAAGCATTCATGCCAAGCAAGTGTCGCTCATCTGCATACAGCTGTTTTGGGGTTTAACTAGTCCTCATAAGTGCAGAGCAGAGCTTACTGGCTTGATGGGTGAGAGGAGAAAGAGTAATATCTCTCCTTGGGGAGAGGAACCATGTAGGTGTGTGAGGATTTAAGATGGCCCTTTGCACCTCACAGGCATTTGCATAAAACAAGGCACTAATACGAGGTGTGTCCTCCTTGCAAGGTGTCTGTGCATGAAAGGTGAGCTGGCTATTGTAACGGATCGAGGTAGTGGATCCGGTGGACCACCACAAGTGGTGGTACAGGTCACACTAGGGAGCGGAGTCTAAGTGGGTCCCGATTTTCACCGGAGCCCGCCGCAAGGTGGGATGGGCTTGCCGCGGCGGGATTCCACCAAGTCGCTACCCCTGATGCGACTTGCTTGTGGAGGTAGCCGAGGTGCAACACAGAGCAAAATCGGCAGGCAAACTCGTAGTCGGGGACGGGCCAGAAGGTCAGGGCAGGCAGCGAAGGATCGTGGTCGTAGAAGGTAAGCCGGAGGGTCTGGTACACGGAAACAGCAACCAGAACGCAATAAGGGCTTTCTCACATAGGGTATGGGCACTATGGATTCGGCAAAGAGCTTCCGGAAGGTGGAACATTGTATAGGGTCAGCGGCCGGCAATAGCCAATTACCGGCGCGCTAGCCCTTTAAATCTGGGAGAGCCGTGGTGCGCGCGCCCTAAGGCCGGGTAGGTAACTGTGCCTGAGGGAGAGAGTGCGCCCGCGGCTCGACACTGGGACCGTGGCGCCACTCGCCTCGTGCGCAAGGAGGTACCCAGGGGACCAAGTGCGCCCGCAGCCCAAACTGTGGGCTGCGGCACAACTCATGACAGCTATCTTTCTTTTTTGTTTGCATTATGGGAAGAGAGCTGAACGTTCTTGTGCTCTCTATTGAATGTAGCTATCCTCAATTTGCTTGTGACTCACTGAGTCTTTCAAAGCAAAAAGGATTCAAGCCAAGGTGGAATACATGCCAGGTTATCACGTGAAGGGCACACTGTATATATTATCGCCGTGGGCACTTGTTATGCACAAAAAGCCTACTCTTCTCTTCTGCAGTTCTCATGCATTCTTCCCTATCTAGTATTCATGTGTTTACAAAAAATGAAAAACTGCTTTATGGAGCCCATGAGGTAAGGCCCTAGATGTACCCCAAGGCAATGGACAGATTATTAGAGTTTCCATAGACCTCTGTGTAAATGAAAAAAAAACATTTGCTACCTTTCCCTTTGGATCCGTCCAGATCTGGGGCCCTCAAAAAAATTAAAGGGATTGATGAATTATTATTTAGTATGGCCAGGGTGGGTAAGTAAAGAAAAAAAAAAAGTTATACTTACCTCCCGGTTCCCATCTGCTATCACTCTGGAGCAACCTGGAATCCACCCCACTTCACTTCCGGGTTCCTGTCCCAACACAGAAGAGAAGGGCACACTCCATTTACTTAAAGTGAAGTGTGAGCCTCTCCTGCATTTGGTCCATAATGTAAATCTTCTCTTGTTCACATGTATACATACAGGGTTACATCCATTTGGTATTGCCGGAATCATATCAACCTGCAGAATACAGATAACACATCATTTATACCGAAGAGTGAATGCCGTAAAAAGAAAATCCCTGCAAACATAGCACAAGTACTTTTTTTCACATTTCACCACACTTTTCTTTTAACATTAACAATTTTTTTTTAACTTTTCTAGTGTATTTTATGGTTCGGTCAATGACACCATTAAAACGTACATATTATTCCAAAATAAAAGCCCATATATGTCTACGTAGATGTAAAAATAAAAAAGTTATGGCTCTTGGAAGGCGAGGAGGAAAAAAACTATGTCACGGACGCCCCTGCGACCACTGTCCTGGGTCACAGGCGCGCCCGTGCTCCTACACCTAGCAGAGCACCGTCCCGCACGTCGGGTTCGGGGTCCACTCACTCCCCCGTCCCCGCCGGCGTTCACTTACCCGGCCACGCTCCTGCTCAGCCTGTCTCCATCTCCCGACGTGTGGCCCCGCCCCTAGGGCGCGCGCGCCGGCAGTTTGAGATTTAAAGGGGCAGTGCGGGGCACTGCTCCTATTTAAGTCCGGCCTCTTCCGGCGGCCTTCACCGGATCCTTGGTGCATTTCCAGTTGGAGAAAGCATTCCTAGTATTGTCTGTTCCTGTCTACCGTGTACCGTACCTCGAGCTTACGTTTACCGACCACGAACCTTGCCGCCAGTCCTGACCTTCTGCCTGTCTACGTCTACGAACCAGAGCCGCCTGTCCTGACCTTCTGCCTGTTCACGACAACTAGCCTGCCTGCCAATTCCGTACCTCGCCTACCCTTGGCCGCCACCGCAGGCAAGCCCCGCCAGTGGAAGTGACCTGGTAGATTCCCGCCGCAGCAAGTCCATCCCGCTTTGTGGCGGGCTTTGGTGAATACCGGGACCTACTTAGATTCCACTCCCTGGTGTGGGCTTACGCCATCGCCTGCGGTGGTCCAGTGGATCCACCTCCAGACCGTTACAAACTAAAAGCCATAGTATTATGACCGGCTGTCAGGAGGGATTTAATTATGCCACCATTAAGATGGAACGTAATGTAACGCTAGCCTGAAATGGATTCTCTTGATAGGCACATACTTTGAATACACCTTTTTTTCATTTCTATCAGAGTGAGCGTTGGAGATGACTACTGTCAATGAGTCAAATCTGTAGTGTCGAAGAAAATGAACGGACATGGCCATTCTTTGAAGCAGATCTTTCTTTGGATCAGAATTGATGCAGGTTAACCCCATTCCCATGCGTCTAACCCACGTGTGGATCAGAGGTGAACACCACCTCTGTAAAGTAAAGATCTTCGGTAGAAATCTAAGGTGTCACTTCAGATTTATGCCAAGGATTATACATCAAATTTTTCCAATAGAAAAGTTTGATACATAAACATACCCTAAATAATTGAAATTTTTGTAGGTGTCACATGTTACCTTCGACTTTTTCTTGCATAGGTTAATTTATTGGTGCCTCTCCCCAAGGAGAGATATTCCCACCTTCCAGGCCACTCTCACCTCTGATATATCAACCAGTAAGTTCTACTCTGCTCGGTAGAGGGGCAAATACCCCCGAAACAGCTGTCTGTAAATTAACTGGTTTGGCTTAAATCCCTTTCACACTGCAAGGCTCCTGTGAGTTACATTTGAATTGAGGATAACTACATCCAATAAAGTATGCTGAGGAGATCCTCAGCTCTTTTCCCAGAAGCCTTTGCTTTATGCAAAGCAGTCAGTGAGGTCTGAAAGGCGAGTAAATCCTCACACCGACCAATTTATTGGTGGCTCTCTCCAAGGAGAGATATTGCCCCTTCTTGCATAGGTTAATTTATTGGTAGCTCTCCCCAAGGAGAGCTGTTCCCCCTTCTAAGCCACTCTCACCTCTCACCCAGCCAACCAGTAAGTTCTACACTGCCTTGATGAGGGGCAAATAACCCCTGAAACAGCTGTCTGTAGATTAACTTAACTGGTTTTGTCACGGCGCACGTGGAGCAGCAAGGCACGGTAGGGGTTAATCCCTCTAGTCAGTCGACACACCCACGGAGAAGCCGGGCTGATGTGCTTAGGACTGACAGCTCGGCTCCTAATCAAGTCAGAGGGTGTGTCGCACTGGCCAATAGGAGGGCCCGAAGGCCGCACCAATCGTCTGCTGGGGCGGGCTCTGGGCTTCTCATTTAAACTCGCTCATTTCTGTCAGTCCTTGCCTGAGAGAGGTTCTCCCTTGTGCTTCCCCTGTATTCCTCGTTTGTCTGTTACTCCTGATTTCCTGACTCCGGCTTGCCCCTCGACTACGTTTCCGTCCTACGATTTTGTACTGCGTGACCTCCTGTGTTTTTGACCCTTGGCTTGTTTACTGTTGTTCTCCTGGTCTCTGATTTGTGGCTTTGGCGTACCCTTACCTTTATCGACCCGGACAGTCTGACTCTGCGTTTCCCTGACGGCCCTGCACTTAGTAGTGTAGGGACTGTCGCCCAGTTGGGGTCTGCCATTTAGTGCAGCATGCCAAGTAAGCAGGGACAGTGGGCTGGGTGGCAGTCAGGGCCCACTGCACCTCCTCTGACATGACAGGTTTGCCTTAAATCCCTTTCACACTGCAAGGCTCCTGTGAGCTACATGTGACTTGAGGATACAGTCATTACATCCAATAGAGGGCGCTGTGGAGATCCTCAGCTTTTTTCCCAGGAGCCTTTGCTTTATGCAAAACAGTCAGTGAGTCTGAAAGGCAAGTAACTCCTCACACCGACCAATTTATTAGTGGCTCTCCCCAAGGAGAGATATTGCCCCTTCTTGCATAGGTTATGTAATAATTCACAACCAGCACAAGGGTCCAATATTCACAGATAAAATCAGTAGCTTTAATGAAGTAAATCCATAAAAAGGTAACAAACAAGTGGCAGCACCTCGTTGCAAAAGAGACAAACATGCTTACGCGTTTCGAGCGCTTTTATGTGCTCTTAGTCATAGCGATAAAATCTAAGTACAGGCAGTCCCCGGGTTATGAATGGGATAGGGACTGTAGGTTTGTTCTTAAGTTGAATTTGTATGTAACTCGGAACAGGTACATTTATTAAATGTAACTCCAGCACAAAAGTTTTTTTTTTTTTCATTTTGGATAGTGCAGGGAAGGGTTTTTACATTTGTTTTGCTGTCTGTGCCCCTGTTAAGAAGATTTCACCTCATTTTTACCTCATGTGCTGCTGTGGCATGCTGGAACTTGTCATTCTACAGCTACTATCTGCTGTGGAACATGGAACTACAAGTGCCAGCATGCCACAAAAGTTTCTGTTTGTAACTAGGGGACAGATGTAAGTCGGAACAATGTAAGTCGGGGACTGACTGTAGTCCTAAACAGGTTTAAATATACACACCAAACAAAAGATTTCAGTAAAAATGACAAATGGCGTGACACTTCTATAGCCATATATGTACAATAAGTGGTTTTGCTGAGGCCGCTCTCTGGATGTGTGGCCAGATCTTAAGAATTGCATTTCGCTGACTGAGGCCACCAAGAACCAGCTCGACTGTACAATAAATGCTTCGGTGTTTAATGTTTAATGTCTTGTCCTAAATTAAACTCTGGCAAGAAGCATTTGTTACCTCAACAGAATTCTGCTCTTCTATATTGACCGCCGTCATCTGACCTGACACAGCCCGCGCTCTTCTCCCTGTTATCAAGCCTGATGGATGGCGTGTGAGGTACATTTTTAATTAAGCCATATTGGCAAAAGCTTGGTGACTGACGGGAGCTTTTAGACGGTCTTTTGTATTGTTAGATTAGAGGATCTCAGACTTTGGAAAGGCCGTGCTGAGTTTCCACTTTTACATAAGCGTCAATGTCCATCGCTATCTGTCCAATCTAAGAAGAATGAATAATGCAGTCACCTCTAATGCACAGTCTCATGCAAAAGGTGGTTGCGGGTGCTGATGACTTTGAGAATAAATATTTTGGGTATTTTAGAACATTACAGATTATTCGGTTAATTTATCATTGTTAAAGAATAAAACATGACATGTTAAAAATGCAAAGGCTTGGGCATCTTGTCGGTCAATGCTTACACTTTGGCAGAAATAACCATGCTTGGACTGGCCCATTGGGAAGCAGGGGATAGCTTTGGTGGACTGCTCGAAATTTCAGGGAGAAAGGCAGAGAAGGAAAGGCAGCAAGCAAAGGTCATGTGCAGTCATGTACGGTAGCTGTATTATTGGCACCAAGAATCAACTCTACTGGTGGCCCTGAGAATTATTGCCACTGGTGGGCCTCAGCCCTGTGTCCAGCCCAGGAGATCAGGTGACCAAAGGGGTTTTTCTTCTTTAAAGATAGCCTTTGAACCCATACCCTTTTGGTTCTGCCTCACAATGCTTTTAAGATGAGGGAGGAAACAGGGCTTGCAATGTGACTAGTTGGGAAGGAATAACTAGTAGCAAACCAATATCAAAATTAGGGTATAAAGAACCTATCACAGCAAAAAATAACCCCAATATAAAAACTATGAAAACTTTATTAATTCTATTAAAATCTCAATCTAACAAAAGTAATCCCTTAATTCCGATACTAGATACAACGATTCTACACAAAAGATACAAAGTGAAAAAGTATACTTAGCTTCCTGGGTGGACACTTCACCAATCCTGTGTTAATGTAATCCTCGAAGTATCACATATTCCACCTTGATCCCAAGGGGCCCCACGATGTAGCAAGCACACTCACCCTACAATACACCCTATTAAGCCCTATGGTTACCTTAGTGGAGTAATCGCCCAGATAAGGGCGGCCCCAAAATACCGTTAAGACCCTAGGTAATCCTATTAAATCCTATCAAAAGGCCAATGGGTATATACAAAAAAAGAGAGATAAAACAATGTCCCGACGCGTTTCCCCCACTCAGGTTCATCAGGGGAGCAAATCTCACAGGTGGATACACATGATAGACGCCACGATGCAGGAGCGTCTATCGTGTGTATCCACCTGTGAGATTTTTATCTCTCTTTTTTTTGTATATACCATTGGCCCTTTGATAGGATTGAATAGGATTACTTAGCAAGGTTGTGGACTTGTAAATTTTTCAGGGCGGGATACCTTAAACAGGGCGTTACTCCCGGGTGATAGGTAACACATAAGGCCTTTAAAAAGGGGATTTATGTAGGGGTGAAATTGTCTTGGCAAAATGGCGGGCCCTTGGGGTTTAATGGAATAATGTGCATACATCGGGCATTACAGCACAGTTGGTGAAGTGTCCACCCAGAAGCTAAGTATACTTTTTCACTGATCTTTTTTGTAGAATCGTTGATTAGTATCGGAAATTAAGGGACTACTTTGTTTTGATTGAGATTTTTATAGAAATTAATAAAATTTTTAAAAAGTTTTTTTTAGTTGGGAAGGAAAAACCCAAAAAAAGGATTGTGGGACTTGTAGATTTACAGGGCAAAGGGATACAACTTTCAAACAGGAAATGCTGTTGCTCAGCTGCAGAGGAGGGAGGCTAGGTACAACACATTAAAGCACAAATTCACACACAAAGGGCGACATGTATGTACGGGGCTACGCCAGAAGTCTGGCGTCTTTTCAGCCGGAAAAATGGCGCAGCCCTGTTCACTAGATTTTTAATCAGATGCACTCCAACATCAGGCGCATTACAAAGCGCCCGAGGCAGTAGAGCTAGACCACATGGACTCATACAGCTGCTATAGGATTTCTGTTGTATGATCTTTATGCTTAGCCATACAGCTGGACCAATCTGCATTGAATTGCACACATAGGTAAATCAGGTTCCTTGCAAGGTTTTAGACTGGGTTTTATCTTTCCATGACCCACTGTTCTTAACGGCAAAAAATTGCAGTTTGCCGTAAATAGACTGTTCCAATAATGGCTTTGCGTCTTTGCATAAATTGAAACCCTTTCACACCAGTTATGCCTCCAAAAAGGAACCTGCTCTTGGACAAAGGACTTGTGTGGCAAAGTGCATGTCTGCTGCCCAAGTTGTTGAAACCTCTTAGATGACTGAAGCCCGTCAGGCTGACCAGGTGCGTCACAGCCATCAGCGAGCTGCTGAAACTCCCTTTATACTCAGTGTGACAGATGAGCAGCAGAGACGCCCCAGCAGACTGAAGCACTGTAATAGGATGCAAATGATAAGAATTAATGTGTCTTATTTGATGTGATATAGAGATATGTCTTATGCCTCATTCATATACCTTATATCCAGTCTTTATAAGACTGTGTTTAGGTCTCTGTGTGTAAAGACATCTGTCCCACCATATTTCAGGATGGTCTATTTCTGTTAGAGTGCTTGACCTTTGATCCCTGCTCTACTACTCAGTAGTTCAAAGCTGAATACTATTAGATTCTTCTTCCCCCACAATACTGATCAGAGCTGATACTATTACATAATGCCCGACTATTCTCATACCCTCCCATGTATGGATGGTCAGATAATTCTGAAGTCTGTTGTAATGCTGACTATATAACTTAGAAACTGTACGCCTAGAATAGAGGGAATACTATGTTTGGTAATTAAGGGTTGAAGCTGTCTAGCATAAAAAGGCTGGGTTTGCCATTGATAGGTAGCTTCAGCTGGGGCCATGCAGGTGCCCAGCACCCCTTCTGTCGTCATTGGACGAAATGGGTGTACATACGTACTGTGGGGCTCCCCGTTTCACTGTGTGCGGAAACTATTCATCTATAACATCTGTAACTGCAGCTAAGTATCATTGTATTTCTTTATTTATGTAATAAACCTTTCATTTTTTATATATTCTGCCTCATTGTAGTTATTTCTTGACCGCCAATCAATAACCCGCTTACAAGCACGACTGTAGATTCCGCGAAACAGATGAGCAGTATAGACTCTGCTGTAGACTGAGAGATGACTGTAAACTCAGCAAGACAGACAAGCAGCAGAGTCCCCAGCAGACTGAGGCATGACTGGAAGATTCTCACCACTTCACACGAGTCTATTTTGCCCAGCAGACTGACCATATGGGTCACAGCCAAAAGCGAAGTGCTGAAACTCCCCAGCAGACTAAGGCATGACTGTAGACTCAGTGAGACAGACAAGTAGCAGAGACTCCCCAGCAGACTGATTCATGACTGTAAACTCAACAAGACAGATGAGCAGCAGAAATTCCCTAGCAGACTGAGAGGCCATTGTAGACTCAGTTAGAAAGATTAGCAGCAGAGACTCCCCAGCAGAGTGAGGCACGACTGTAGACTCAGCAAAACAGACAAGCAGCAGAGACTCCCCAGCAGACTGAGGCATGACTGTATACTCAGCGAGACAGATGAGCAGCAGAGACTACCCAGCAGAGTAAGTACGACTGTATACTCATTTAGACAGACAAGCAGCAGAGACTCCCTAGCAGACTGAGTCATGACGGTAGACTTAGAGAGACAGATAAGCACCAGAGAATACCGAGCACACTGAAGCATGATGATAGACTCAGGGAGACAGATAAGCAGCAGAGACTCCCCAGCAGACTGAAGCATGACTGTAGACCAGGGGTTCCCAAACTCCAGTCCTCACGCCCCACCAACAGGTCATGTTTTCAGGATATCCCAAAGAATGCACTGACAATAATTAAGTCATCTGTGCAGCATAATTAAATCACTTGTGCACTGCTAAGGAAAGCCAGAAAACATGACCTGTTGGTGGGGCGTGAGGACTGGAGTTTGGGAACCCCTGCTGTAGACTTAGCGAGACAGATGAGCAGAAGAGACTCCCCAGCAGACTGCAGCATGACTGTAGACTCAGTGAGACAGATGAGCATCAGAGACTCCCCAGCAGACTGAAGCACAAGTAGCAGAATCACCCCACTTCACACAGGTCTCTTTTGCCCAGCAGACTGAGGCATGACTGTAGACACAGCAAGACAGGCAAGCAGCAGAGACTCCCCAGCAGACCCACGTCCGTCTATAGGCTGACCAATAGCAAACAACAAACAAAATAGAAGTGTGGTGATTCTGCTAGTAAAATTATACATGGTCATTACTCATCCGACTTTATTTTGGTAAACTTCGGTGGCTTTCATGTTGCACTTTTTATCTTCAATGACATCACTTTCAATAATTTAAATATCAATTGACAAGACGTATGCTTGACATTTTCTTTGGCTACTTAATAATCTTGCCCTATCCTGTTTATAAATATGCACAGTGTGCCCCGCTGGTGAGATATCAGATGGTTTCATTAGAGAGGCCTTATTTCCACGGCAGGGTGAATGTCATACCCATACATTTAGCAGTGGCCATAGCAGTAGCTTCTAAATTACTGTGAACAGTTTTTGAAATGACTTATTTCCCTGCAGACGGTCCTGTCCTCTCCAATCATATTGGATGTTTTTCATTGTTCATCTCATTTACGAAGGTATCTCCATCTCTTTTTTCCTCCTAGAGCTTTATCATTCTGCTTTTGCACTGGATCATAGTAAAGACTATGTGTATTTTTGTAAGAATCTATCCATGGCATGACAGGGGGTCTATACTTGTAATGATGGGCGACATATCACTGTCACCAATATGTGATAGATTGGGTCTGATTGCTAGGACTTCCATAATCACAAAAAAATAAGGGTCTGTGTTTTTCTAGAGATGGCGCCATTGTTGTTCATTAGTCATACCTGGATGAGGCTGATGTGCAGTACCGAAAACAGCCCACAGACAAGGGGGCGCTGTTTATGAACACAAACAGACTTTTCTTGACTTTTACAGCTCATTTAACCCCTAAGCACCAGGCCTGAAAAGGCCTTAATGACCAGCCTCAGGGAGTCATAACTTTTTTATTCTTTCAATGATGCAGTTGTATGAGAACTTGCTTTATGCGGGAGAAATTGTATTTTTTGAGGGTGTAGTTTGAGTCTACATATAAACTACTGCAGAATTTTTTTTTTTTTAAAGTTTTGCAGCGTGAACAAAAAAAAGTGTTTTTTTTTTACACCATTCACATTTCACACTAAATAACATGTCAGAATAATTTAAAAGGTTATAACAGCCATGAGGATACCTAATGTGTGTCTGGTTTTCTTTGTGTAATGTACGCACTATAATTTTTTTATTAAATATTTAATTTTGTTTTATTTTTTCTACACTTTTTTATGTTTTCTTGTTTCTCTTTTTTAATCCCATTAAGGGATTACTATTTTACACTTTTTTAATACACTTAGTAATGTATTAGCATACTCCTGTATACTCCTGTATGCTAATACATTACACTATGTGTCAGTATGACACAGGCTGCAGTCAGGGCAACACACAGTGTGCCCTGACAATATGCCTACTATACAGACAGCTCTGGGGCTACTTTGGTTCCCCAGGGCTGACTGCATAAATAGTCCCCAGGCTCTATCGGCACTGGGAATCCCAGTGACCAGATGGAGCAGGAGAATCCCCTTAGATTATGCTGCAGATGTGGACCATGGCCATTAAAGGGTTAAACAGCAGGAATCGGAGGCTTCCCCCAAGCCAGAACCTAATCTAAATAACCCTACTATACCCTAAAGATTCTGCCAGAACACACCCTAATAAAAGAGGCATATACAGGAAATAATTCCTGAATCAACGTATGAAGAGTGTAATGTAAAGTGTAAATAATCAAAAATGCCAGATCAAACCAATAAATATGATATATCAGTGTTTACCGTGGCATAAAATTCAAGTATTCATCAAATATCACCATTGCATAAAAAAATCAAACATCACAGAGATAAACCACAACCGACCCTGGAATAAATATATATATATATAGTGCCTTGTGAAAGTATTCAGCCCCCTTGAACTTTACAACCTTTTGCCACATTTCAGGCTTCAAACATATAAAATTTTCATTTTTTGGTGAAGAATCAACAAGTGGGACGCCATTGTGAAGTGGAACGAAATTTATTGGATATTTTACACTTTTGTAAAAAATAAAAAACTGAAAAGTGGGCGTGCAATATTATTGGGCCCCTTAAGTTAATACTTTGTAGCGCCACCTTTTGCTGTGATTACAGCTGCAAGTTGCTTGGGCTATGTCTCTATCAGTTTTGCACATCGAGAGACTGAAATTCTTGCCCATTCTTCCTTGGCGCAGCTGGAGCTCAGTGAGGTTGGATGGAGAGCGTTTGTGAACAGCTGGAGCTCAGTGAGTTTGGATGGAGAGCGTTTGTGAGCAGCTGGAGCTCAGTGAGGTTGGATGGAGAGTGTTTGTGAGCAGCTGGAGCTCAGTGAGGTTGGATGGAGAGCGTTTGTGAACAGCTGGAGCTCAGTGAGTTTGGATGGAGAGCGTTTGTGAGCAGCTGGAGCTCAGTGAGGTTGGATGGAGAGCGTTTGTGAGCTGGAGCTCAGTGAGGTTGGATGGAGAGCGTTTGTGAACAGCTGGAGCTCAGTGAGGTTGGATGGAGAGCGTCTGTGAACAGCTGGAGTTCAGTGAGGTTGGATGGAGAGCATTTGTGAGCAGTTGGAGCTCAGTGAGGTTGGATGGAGAGCGTTTGTGAACAGCTGGAGCTCAGTGAGGTTGGATGGAGAGCGTTTGTGAACAGCTGGAGCTCAGTGAGGTTGGATGGAGAGCGTTTGTGAACAGCTGGAGCTCAGTGAGGTTGGATGGAGAGCGTTTGTGAACAGCTGGAGCTCAGTGAGGTTGGAGGGAGAGCGTGTGTGAACCGCTGGAGCTCAGGGAGGTTGGATGGAGAGAGTTTGTGAGCAGCTGGAGCTCAGTGAGGTTGGAGGGAGAGCGTTTGTGAACCGCTGGAGCTCAGTGAGGTTGGATGGAGAGCGTTTGTGAACAGCAGTTTTCAGCTCTTTCCACAGATTCTCCATTGTATTGAGGTCTGGACTGTGACTTGGCCATTCTAACACCTGGAGACGGTTATTTGGGAACCTTCCATTGTAGATTTTGCTTTATGTTTGGTATCATTGTCTTGTTGGAAGATAAATCTCCGTCCCAGTCTCAGGTCTATTGCAGACTCCAACAGGTTTTCTTCCAGAATGGTCCTGTATTTGGCTCCATCCATCTTCCCATCAATTTTAACCATCTTCAATGTCCCTGCTGAAAGAAAAGCCCAAACCATGATGCTGCCCCACCATGTGTGACAGTGGGGAAGGTGGGTTCAGGGGGATGAGCTGTGTTGCATTTACGCCAAACATATCGTTTTGCATTTTGGCCAAAATGTTGGATTCTGGTTTCATCTGAGCAGAGCCCCTTCTTCCACATGTTTGGTGTCTCCCAGGCGGCCCCTTCTCCCACATGTTTGGTCACTCCCAGGTGGCCCCTTATTCCACATGTTTGGTATCTCCCCGGCGGGCCCTTCTTCCACATGTTTGGTGTCTCCCAGGCGACCCCTTCTTCCACATGTTTGGTGTCTCCCAGGCGGCACCTTCTTCCACATGTTTGGTGTCTCCAAGGCGGCCCCTTCTTCCACATGTTTGGTGTCTACAAGGCGGCCCCTTCTTCCACATGTTTGGTGTCTCCCAGGCGGCCCCATCTACCACATGTTTGGTGTCTCCCAGGCGGCCCCTTCTCCCATGTTTGGTGTCTCCCAGGCGGCCCCTTCTCCCACATGTTTGGTGTCTCCCAGTTGGCTTGTGGCAAATTTTAAACCAGACTTTTTATGGATATCTGTGAGAAATGGCTTCTTCTTGCCTCTTCCATAATGGCCAGATCTGTGCAGTGACTGATTGTTGTCCTATGGACAGACTCTCCCACCTCAGCTGTAGATCTCTGCAGTTCATCCAGAGTGATCATAGGCTTCTTGGCTGCATCTCTGATCAGTTTCCTTGTTTGAGATGAAAGTTTAGACGGACGACCGGGTCTTGGTAGATTTGCAGTGGTCGGATACTCCTTTCATTTCAATATGATCGCTTGCACAGTGCTCCTTGGGATGTTTAAAGTTTGGGAAATCTTTTTGTATCCAAATCCAGCTTTAAACTTCTCCACAACAGTATCCCGGACCTGCCTGGTGTGTTCCTTGGTCTTCATGATGCGCTCTGCACTTTAAACGGAACCCTGAGACTATCACAGAGCAGGTGCATTTAGATGGAGACTTGATTACACACAGGTGGATTATATGTCATTTAGGACAACATTGGATCATTCAGAGATCCTCACTGAAGTTCTGGAGTGAGTTTGCTGCACTGAAAGGGGCCGAATAATAGTGCACGCCCCATTTTTCAGTTGTTTTGTTTTTTTTACAGAAGTTTAAAATATCCAAACAATTTCGTTCCGCTTCACAATTGTGTCCCACTTGTTGTTGATTCTTCACCAAAAATTTAAAATTTTATATCTTTATGTTTGAAGCCTGAAATGTGGCAAAAGGTTGAAAAGTTCAAGGGGGGGCGACTACTTTCGCAATGCACTGTAGGAGTGTATACCTGAAGTCACATATGAACTGGATTGTTAAAGATATCGACCATTCCGACACGTTTCTCCTCTATCTCGGGGTTCATCAGGGAGCAACCAAATGCATTGGAACATAGCAAAAAATAAAATAAAGGGTCACATTAGATTTCCTTCACAGCAATGATAATATCGTAGTTACAGAATATAACGGAAGGTCCGTGATAGCTAGAATAGGATTCCTCCATAAATTAGAGACGGCAAAATAGAATAGCTCGTCATCATCCACGGACTCTTTAATGTTTCAGCATGGCACACGGCATGTTACTTGTAATTTCTACCTAGAAATACCTCTAAATTAATTTTCAAAATTGCACAACGAGTTATAAAATACCAAACCATGTGCTCGTCTGCATTGTACTGCGTGTTCTTTCTTCCCATGGAGGTAAATTTGTCTCTTAATGTCTAACACCGGTCTCCTGCTGATATGACCCATACAGTATGTGAATATGGTTAGTCATTTGCCTCCTGATAAATGATTGCCAGTTAATTTTTTAGTTATGATAAATACGGTCGCTAATTATATTACTGGGCTACACTTTTTAAAGTAGAGGAATTTAACTTGCCGTTTCTAGGAGATCCCACAGAGCTGGATTATAGCAAGGGCAAAAGGGGCAATTGTCCCAACAAAGAAAACAGTCTCTCTAGCGTTACCTACAAGTAGCTGCATAATTTGAAGCTCTTGGGCCCCAATGCAAAAAGTTAAATATGGCCCCCCAACTATTATGTGCTAATTACATACCTCCCAACTTTGCAAAGAGTGCAAAGAGGGACACATCAGGCCACACCTCTAACCACACCCAAAACATGACATCACACCAAGACACGCCTCTAATCACCCCCCCACACACATACATGCCAACTTTTTAGAGAGGCAAAAAGGGAGACATTTTCAGGATTGCTTTATATCCGATGATAAAATATTAAGTAAGTTGGTATGTAATATACAGCGAGGAAGTAATCAGATAGTTTTTAAAGCAAGATAGTCAGTTTATTGACGCAAATCTGTTTTCTAAATGAAAAAGAGGGACATTTATAGAGCTAAGAGGGACAGAGGGACAAGGGTCAAAAATAGGGACTGTCCCTCCAAAATAGGGACAGTTGGGAGGTATGGCTAATTATAATACTGGTGTCTGGCAGGATGGCTTTTGGGCCATCTCAGGCTGCAGGGCCTGGTAGCGACTGCTACCTCTGCACCGCCAAAATCTACGCCTCAGGCTGCACTGTATGTCAATGTCTGACCTACTGAAGAGCCTTGAAAACACTGGGGATATCAGCCACACTAACAACATGAAGGGGTTTTTTAAAGGGGTTGTCTGACTACATTGATTCATCTCACCTCAGTCCTGTTTTCTTTGTCTCATTTTGAATTCAGGGGCGTGTTTACTGGCCTGTACTAGGCTGCAGGAGAAGCCAGGTCTGTAGCTATAGCAACCAGTGCTGCAGCCTATCATGAGGGATCAAACAGGTCTGTAG
This sequence comes from Phyllomedusa bahiana, assembly GCA_025379985.1. Classification (NCBI taxonomy): domain Eukaryota; kingdom Metazoa; phylum Chordata; class Amphibia; order Anura; family Hylidae; genus Phyllomedusa; species Phyllomedusa bahiana. The sequence goes on along the minus strand of JAODAL010039492.1, from coordinate 5,754 downwards.
CTATAGCAACCAGTGCTGGCAGCCTATCAGGAAGGATTGAACAGGTCTGTAGCTATAGCAACCAGTGCTGCAGCCTATCAGGAGAGAGCAAACAGGTCTGTAGCTACAGCAACAAGCGCTGGCAGCCTATCATGAGAGATTGAACAGGTCTGTAGCTATAGCGACCTGAGGAGCTGATGCAGCCCATACAAGAGGGGATATCTAGGAATAGGTAGGACACTGTTAATGGACACATATTGCAATGTGACTTGTTTTTGCAAGATCTTTAACATAAAAAGTAATCCTTGTAGTGAAACAACCCCTTTAAGGTACGTTCACACAGCGCACAATCTACAAATAAAAGACATTTCCGAAGAGGTCACCGAAACCAAAGCTATTTATTGCAGCCACATAGATCATAATTATTGTCGGGTCACTTTTTTTCATTTTTTCAAACCCAGAAAAAAAATAATAACCTTCGGGCAGCAAAATTATTCTCTACATTTTCATCTTTATACTGTAGAAAGGAATAAACAATCTGTTCTGCATATGGCGCTGGAGATGATGCACATAGCGGGGTTCATAAGAGTTTCATCACTGCAGGAGTCCTCAGTTGTAAATGAGATAATTAATGCTCCTACTGGGACACATCTCGTGTAATCCGTACAGATCATCAGGAGCTTCGTTTCATAATTTTAATTCTTTGATAATAAGATGTAAGAACGAATCAGACTGGGTTTTCTATACAGAGAAAATCTAAATACATTTGATTGATGTTAGTCTGAGATTAAATTGGAGTCATTGGATGACCTTAAAGGGGTTGTCTCGCTACAATGATTGGGTTTTAATTAAAAGATCTTTAAAAAACAAGCAGCTTTGCAATATATGTTCATTACAAATGTCCTACTGATTTTGAGCTAGCCCTGTTAGTAGGAGTACATCAGCTTCTCAAATCTCTATAGCAGTGGACCTGTTGATCCTTATCTCACTGGCTGTCAGGTCTGTATGACTCATCACCTTTCAGAATACAGGTCAGAGCAGAGAGCCCCTCCCGCACAGAATGCTTCTGTAGTGGGAGGGAGGGGGAAGGCTCTGGCTTCTGTGTCTGTGTAGCTGGATTAACCCTGTGTGTGCCTGCTTCCTCCTGCTCTCTACACAGATTGAGGAGAGCAGAGGTGAGGCTGATCAATAGATGTGACAGCAGTGACCCTGTGTGTTACTATAATCATGATGTGTCTGTGGAGCTGTGACTATACTAATAGAACAGATCAGGGGGCATGTGAACGCTTCATGCTCTGCTGTACTAGTGACACATCCTGAGTATAGTAACACTTCACAGCTGCCCTGTGTCTGTTCTGACAGGGTCTGTTTGTTGCTGGAGATGTGGAGATTTGTATGCTACAGCAGGGGGTATAGGAACACTTGCATCCCCCTGCTCTGCTATTAGCAATCACAGCTTATCAGCCCTCTCTCTGCTGTCTCTGTGGAGCTGACAATACAGCTGATCTAGCAGCAAGAGCCTGCAGCAGACCTAGGCAGGCACACACAGGGTTAACCCTGGCAGCAAACCCCCTCGCAACCCCTCCCCTCCCTCCCCTGCTGTATAGAAGTTATGGAGGAGAGCTTTCTGTGTGCTGAGGGGAGGGGGGAAGAGGGAGGAGAAGAGGCAGACAAGAAGCACACCCCTGAATTCAAAAATCCTTTGCTCCTTTGCCTTTGAAGCAGACTGAAAGCTTGTAATGAGACAACTCCTTTAAACGAGGCTTTGTGGGTGTTTAAAAACATGTGTTATGTAAAGGGTTAAGTGTTTTGTTTTTTTTTCATTTGTGAGACAAGAATGCAAAAATATGGAGCAAAATATGGTAATTGCAAGGATCTGTGCTGTAACCTCATTAAAGGAGTTTTTCAAGACTTCTATAAACCTCCCACTGTGCTAAGATAGAAAATTAACCCATACTCAAAATTAACCCATTTGTCTATATTTTTGGCATTATTTGCTAGTAGTATAATGTTGTTTTAATGGGACACTTTAAGACGCAGAGGGAGAGAAAGGAGTGGGAATTTAAATTAATGCAAAAATTTCAGACTCTGCAAAATGGGCTAAATATTCATGCTAGTTTTATGTCAAACTATGTGTGAACTGTGATGGTCACAAATCACGGCCTGATGGCTGCTAGATAAGACGCAGAAATACTGACCCCTCCGTCACGCCTCACAAGTTTCCAGATAGTTGATTGCTTGACCTGTTGTAAATAACTTTCTGCTTATATTGCATTTTGTTATTGTTAAGAATTCGAAGTTTCTTTGAAGGTCCATGTCTTTTGTGTATAAAAAGTCTGTGAATTTTCAATTTCTTGTATAACATCATGTCTGAAGAAGGGAGCTAGTTCTCTCGAAAGCTCACCATCAAATATACTCAGTTAGCCTGAAAAAGGTATCGCCTGATTTCTTCACTCTTCTACTGGCATTATTTGGGGTACATATATGTTACATCATTTATATAATTTTTTCTTCCGTAAATCAAAGTCACACTGCCGCTATTGTTGCAAAATTTGCTGTGAAAAAGCTATCAAATCCAGATTTTCTGCCATGTACAATTCTGTCCTATGGGAAGATATTCAGATATGAATATGATATGATATTCTAAAGAAGTATTCCTATACAAGGTGATGACATATCCTAGCAATAAGCCATCACTTTATAATCAATGGCGGTCCTACCTCTTGGACCCCCATCAATTAAAAATGAAGAAGAAATGGTGCTATTTAGTGTCCCCTTCAGCACTACCAGCTACCCCACTGTGCAGGGAACTGCAAACCGCCCCATTCACTTGAGTACTCCTTACCAATCATAACGTGAGGCATATCCTGGTAATACCATATGTCAGGTCCGCCATCAGAAATTTCAGGGCCCCATACAGCTGAAGTGTCTGGGCCCCAGGAGGTAGGTAGTTAAAGTCCCCCCAGTAGGTAAGTAAGTAAATAGAGTCCCCCCAATACGTGAGTAGATTGGTGCACCCAGTTGGTAGGTAGGTTGATAGGGCCCCCCAGTAGGTAGGTAGATACAATGGGCCTCCAGTAGGTAGATAGGGGCCCCCAGTAGATAGCTAGATAAGGGCCCTCAGTAGATAGCTAGATAGAGGCCCTCAGTTGGTAGGTAGTTAGAGTCTTCCCAGTAGGTAGGTAGGTAGATACTTCACAAAATCCCAACTAAGGCCATCACATAGCTCTCAACTAGCCGGCTTCAGAGATGACCGAGCTTGCGCAGCTTTCCCCCGTTTATATTTATGGATGTTTTGAATAAAGTCAATCACAATCGCTCAGCTATATTCAGAACTCCCATAGAAATGAAAGGGGAGAATTGCACAAGTGTGGCCATCTTCCCATTGTTTGAGGTCAGCTTATAGCAAGGTTTTGTGAAGTGGCAAATCCCCTTTAGGCCATGTTCACACGGCTTAAAATGGGCCGTATTTCGGTCCGTAAGTACGCGCCGAAGTGCGCAAATTACGGGCTGAAAACGGCCCATTCATTACGGTAATCCACAGTTCTCATAGAGAACTATGGATCACGTCTCCTCTCCCTGCTCGGCGAATACGCCGAGCGGGGAGATAATTGACAAGTCACTTTCTAGCGGCGTATCCGTGCCGCGAGCCGTGCGTCTCTATGGGCCGGCGAGGTGCGGCCCCCCGCTCACTCCCCTGCTCCCGCCCCGCCCCCGGCCACACGGCTTAACTGCGGGACGTAATTACGCCCCGCAGTTAACCCATGTGAACATAGCCTTAGAGGGCGAAAGAGTCTTTGACTGCAACCACATCTTCATATGGGCACTAATAGCCACCAGTTTGGCAAATTCCTGTGGCCATTGGCAGCTGGATGGGGGTTTCGTTTTGGTTGTATGCTGCCTAAGGTTTATGGGGTTTTAACCCTAATAATTGGGTATATAGCATAATCAGGGGTGGAGGTTGAGTTAAATTATTTAAAGGGATTTTCCCTTCTCCTAAAGTGATGACAAAACCCTAGGTTAGGCCATTACTGTATGATTAGTGGGGTAGTTTCACTGCATAGTGGGGCGGCCTGTAGTGCTGAAAGGGACACGTCATTGCACCATTCCTTCTTCATTTTTAATTGGTGGAGGGTCCAAGAGGTAAGACCCCCACTGATCATAAAGTGACAGCATATACTACTAATATGTCATCACCTTATAATATAGGAATACTATATATACACCATATAGGAATTCCCATGGAATGGGAATTCTGCACAGCAAAAAATCTGGATTTACTGTTTTTTTCAAAGCAGATGCTGCAACAATATTTTTCAGTGTGATTACTGCAGATTGTGATGTATTTCAGTTCAATTTCAGCAAGGATTCTCCACAGATTTTGTATGCGGCATGAAGATGAGATTTGTTAAATTCCTATCCACTGTTCATAGTACTGTAATCCCCAGCAGATTTTACACATGTCGTGGAAAATCCGCAGTGCATTTACCTCGTCTGAACATACCTTAAAGGGGTTGTCTCACTACATTGATTTATGTTTTCTGTAGCAGAAGCCAGGTCTGTAGCTATAGCAACCAGCGCTGGCAACCTATCATGAGAGATTGAACAGGTCTGTAGCTATAGCGACCAGCGCTGGCAGCCTATCAGGAGAGATTGAATAGGTCTGTAGCTATAGCAACCCGAGGAGCTGGTGCAGCCCATACAAGGGGGGATATCTAGGAATAGGTAGGACACTGTTAATGGTCACATATTGCAACGTGACTTGTATTTGCAAGATCTTTAACATATTAAGCAGCAATCCTTGTAGTGAGACAACCCCTCTAACATAGGTTCTATCACCAGTATGTTTTTCTTGGTTATATTGTTCCCATAGACATTTATGTTGGTATGGTAATACATATAGAATTTAAAGAAAAATTACTGTAAATTAAATTGGTTGCTAGGAGCTATGATTGGTTGCTATGGGCAACAAAGACAGCCTCACGGCTAGACAGTTTTCATACATAAGGCCCATTGATGTAGCGACTTGTGCAACTGTGTCCTCTGAGCAATATATTCTGTAAAATGGCTGCAAAGCTTAAACTTTAATTCCACAGCTTAAGCGTCCTCATAATGAAATATCACTCTCCTCAATATGATGCCGCTGACAATATCAATCCTCCCATCGCAGAAATCCCATTGTTAGCAACAAATTGTTTAGAATTGCTTATGAATTACATTGCATTAATTGAATTGACTGCGAGTCGGAATTGACAAATGGCTCCACAGCTATATGCGGCATTAACTAGAATAATGATGTGTCTGAGGGGAAAAGGGCACTTTTTTTAAGGTGGAGTTGACCTTTAATAATAATAATCTTTATTTCTATAGTGCCAACATATTCCTCAGCACTTTACAAATTCAAGGGTAAACATACAGACATTACATATTAAAAGTACTTACAAATGAGACACAAGGTGTGAGGGCTCTGCTCGTGAGAGCTTACAATCTATTAGGGTGTATGGGAGAGACGAAGGGTAAGAAGTGCTAGATTTACAATGGTCCAGCCATGTTTCATAAATAGGGGGTGGTTTACATGAAAAATGGATGAACCTGCCACCCAGACTGTACATCTATATACAGATAAGTGCCTGTGAGTGCCCAAGTGCAGGGAGTGACAGATGTGTGTGATAGCAGTTAGGATCTTGGGGCCAGACTGAGAAAAGTATTTACAGGGCCCCCTAAAACGTGAGGTTGAATGGCCTTTACCCCCCCACAACCCCCACCCCCAAAAAC
>JAODAL010039491.1:0-37951 GCA_025379985.1 Phyllomedusa bahiana | reverse complement strand
GAAACAAAAAAAATTTTGATCTTTTGAAATTTGGGGTAGAGTTGAAGACAAAGCTGTATTTGTACCCAAGTCCAGTCTGCACCAACATTGGGAATGTGGAGAAGAGACCTGGGATCAGATTTTAAACAAGGCATACTTGAATCTGATTCAGAGCCGAGAAGGATTCAGGCAGTATTGAAAACCAAAAGGTGGATTTCCCAAATACTAACAAGGTAATAAAATTAACATTTTGATTTTTAGGAGCAAAACAGTAACAATGCAGTTACAGGAAAGAATCTGCAGAACTAAGCAGATGCTACATACTTGCAAGTCAAATTTATGTATAAGATAGGTAAGATGTGTGTATATAAAATTACAGTAGCCTCATGTACGAAGCTGTAGCGGATGGAGAGATATGGAGCCTGAAAGTCACAAGTTCAAAACATTGTTACCATTTTGCTTGTCCGTGTAAAATATATTTATTGGACATGACTTTAGAACACAAAAAAAAATTGTAAATCTGCAAATCACTGCCGGAACATTTGTGGAGTCTCTGAATTTGTTCTGAGAAATAGTATCAACTCCATCAGATCCTGCGTACATGACCTCACATCTGATCTCATTATTTCCAGGCTAGAGAACGGCCTCTCTACACTAACTTGGGTTGGGGGGAAAGCGGTGACCACAGAGGCAACTTCTCTAACAATGGCAGGGTATAAAGGAATTGCCTCAGCCACAGTCAGGTCTGATGAATGGTTGATCTTCTACTTCTTTGAAAACAAGTGAAAATTTTTTGCTGAAATCCGTTTGCCCTGGGAGCGGAATCTTTTCCCCTGGGGCAGCGCTTTGCCTGCTCCATGTCATCAATTACACTCCTCAGGTGATGAGGCTGAAGATATGGGAGCACCAGCACTGGCCGGACCCAGTTCCTCTTGCATCGAACAAACGGTACTAACTTATTATATATTTTGGGAGTCGGTCTCTTTTATGACGACTGTGACTCCTGCAAAATAGGCACCGACTGACACCACAGCCCTGATGAGAACTATGGATTACCGTAATTTTGCTGCGCATCTTGCTCGTATTAGTGCGCAAATATGTGGCGAAACGCGTGCCGAAATTAGCCCGTGTGAATACACCCTAATGTTAGAGATGTTTGATATTGGAAAAGCCATGATTTTAAGTGTAGCTTTTTTGTGACCTCAGAATTAGTCTTTTTGAATTGTAAACCGAAACATAAGGCGTCTTCCGATTATTATAAGTAAATAACGTCTATTTTTTACCTGCTGATTCTCTTCCAAGTTCCCACGTTCTAGTGTAAGTTGACCTCCTGAATAATTGCGCGATCTAGAGGAAACCAGAAGAAGAGTCACAAGTCATTACTGAACTCTCTACATATGTATGAGGTAGAAGGCTCTGCTTGCAGGCACTGGAAAAGTGGTAAAATACAGACAGTCAGCATATTGAGCATCAGATTACAGCCAATGTCCCTCGAATTTAGACTGAGGATTTATATTTAGCCACTGAGCAATTGGTCATTTCACAATCTGTGACAATGTTGAATCCATTAGTCCATCCAGGGCCATGGAAATTTGTCGAATACATGGTTACCAAAAGTCTACTAAATGCATGTATCCTATCTACTCTGCTATGTGGGCAAATAACCAGGGGAGACTGTCCAGCATTGCTCAGTCATTCGGAGCAAAACATATCAGTGCAAGTGACCAAAATCTCCGTCCTAAACTGCACATCCGTCATTGTCTGTCTGCACAAGAGCATTAGGTGACGCGGGTGCGATTAAGGAAATCTTTATGTTACATATTGGGATATTTCATCCAATGTAAGATTATTACTAAATCCAAATGGTCACTTACAAATTAATGAAACATTCTTGGTAAAATATTTGAAGATTATAGGAGAACATTTTTTGTTTGGAAATGATTGAATTGTATTAAACCTGATGATTAGAATAATCCGGCTGCTGAGCTGCTGCTCTTTGCCCTAACTGGTATTTCAGGGGTTTGCCTAACAGCAGCCACATAGAAACCTGTAGTCAGGAGATGGCTCATTGACGTCTATGGGAGTGGGAACAGTGTTTGACTGGGATACCGGGGGTTCTGCCAGTGCAGTCGATTCTTCGGGGGGGTCCCGCCAGTGCAGTCGATTCTTCAGGGGGGGGGGGCCCGTCAGTGCAGTCGATTCTTTGGGGGGGGGGGTGTCCCGCCAGTGTGCAGTTGATTCTTCGATGGGGGGGGGGGGGTGTCCTGCCAGTGTGCAGTTGATTCTTCGATGGAGGGGGGAGGGGTTTCCCACAAGTGTGCAGTTGATTCTTCGGTGGAGGGTGGGGGGGGGTGTCCCGCCAGTGCAGTGATCGATTCTTCGGGGGTGGGGGGGGGTTCCCGCCAGTGCAGTCGATTATTTGGGGGGGGGGGGGTTCCCGCCAGTGCAGTCGATTCTTCGGGGGGGGGGGGTTTCCCGCCAGTGCAGTCGATCTTCGGGGTGGGGGGGGGGTTTCCCGCCAGTGCAGTTGATTCTTCGGGGGTGGGGGGGGGTGCCCGCCAGTGCAGTCGATTATTCGGGGGTGGGGAGGGTTCTCGCCAGTGCAGTCGATTTTTCGGGGTGGGGGGGGGGGTTCCCGCAGTGCAGTCGATTCTTCGGGGGTGGGGGGGGGGTTCTCCGCCAGTGCAGTCGATTCTTCGGGGTGTGGGGGGGGGGGGTTCCAGCCAGTGCAGTCGATTCTTCGGGGTGGGGGGGGGGGGGTTCCAGCCAGTGCAGTCGATTCTTTCGGGGTGGGGGGGGGGTTCCCGCCAGTGCAGTCGATTCTTTGGCGGTGGGGGGGTTCCCGCCAGTGCAGTAGGTTCTTCGGGGAGGGTCGGGGGGTCCCGCCAGTGCAGTCGATTCTTCGGGGGAGGGGCGGGGGGGTCCCGCCAGTGCAGTCGATTGTTCGGGTGGTGGGTGTCCCGCCAGTGCAGTGGATTGTTAGGGGGGGGGGGGGTCCCGCCTGTGGAGTCGATTGTTGGTGTGGTGGGTGTCCCGCCAGTGCAGTCGATTCTTCGGGTGGGGGGTCCCGCCAGTGCAGTCGATTCTTCGGGGGGGGGGGTCCCGCAGTGCAGTCGATTCTTCGGGGGGGGGGGTCCCGCCAGTGCAGTCGATTCTTCGGGGGTGGCGGGGACAGGGGGAAGGTCCCGCTAGTGCAGTCGATTCTTAGGGGGGGGGTGCCCCCACAAGCGCAGTCGATTCTTTGGGGGGGGGGGGGGGTGTCCCGCCAGTGCGGTCGATTCTTCGGGGGGGGGGGGGGGTTCCCGCCAGTGCAGTCGATTCTTCGGGGGTGGGGAGGGTTCTCGCCAGTGCAGTTGATTCTTCGGGGGTGGGGAGGGTTTCCCGCCAGTGCAGTTGATTCTTCGGGTGGGGCGGGGGGGTCCTGCCACTGCAGTCGGTTCTTTGGGGGGGGGGTCCCGCCAGTGCAGTCGATTCTTCGGGGGGGGGGGGTACCGCCAGTGCAGTCGATTCTTTGGGGGGGGGGGTCCCGCCAGTGCAGTCGATTCTTTGGGGGGGGGGTCCCCCCAGTGCAGTCGATTCGTTGGGGGGGGTCCCGCCAGTGGAGTCGATTATTTTGGGGGGGGGGGTCCGCCAGTGCAGTCGATTCTTCGGGGGGGGTCCCGCCAGTGCGGTCGATTCTTCAGGTGGGGGTGGGGGTGTCCCGCCAGTGCGGTCGATTCTTCAGGGGGGGGGGGTGGGGGGTCCGCCAGTGCAGTCATTTTCGGGGGGGGGGGGGGGGTGGGGGGGTCCCCGCCAGTGCAGTCGATTCTTCGGGGGGGGGGGGGGAGTGTCCCGCCAGTGCAGTCGATTCTTCGGGGGGGGGGGGGGGTCCCGCCAGTGCAGCCGATTTTTTTTTTGTGGGGGGGGGGGGACCCCCCAGTGCAGTCGACTCTTCGGGGGGGGTCCCGACGGTGCGGTCGACTCTTCGGGGGGGGTCCCGCCAGTGGAGTCGATTCTTTGGGGGCTTCACCAGTGGAGTCCATTGTTGGGGCCCACCAGCTGTCAATTCTTGGGGTCCGCCAGTGAAGTTAATCCTCGGAACCCACTAGTCGGGTTGATTTTTGGGTTCACCAGTGGGGTTGATTCTGGGAGTCCACCAGTGGAGTTGATCCCTTTGGCCCACTTGTGAAATTGGTTCCTGGGATCCAGCAGTGAAGTTGATTCCTGGGGTCCACCCTACATTTACTGCACATGACTAGCTTTCTGCATCTCTACCTTTCACCCTGAGAAACATCCCATGGCTTGTCCTGACATGGGCCTTCCAAGGGTTTTCCTTGTTCCCCAATGGGCTAGTCCAAGCCTGGGTGGAGGTCACATGTCCTCATCACTTATTGCAAATGGTGGATCCCATATTTTCTGCCTTAAGCTTTATACGAGAGAAATAAATCATTCAATGTTATCCTGTCTATGATTGGGTACAGACTGGCCCACAAATATTCAAAAGATATTGGCTGTATTTACATCAGTATTTGTAGTCTCTACAACTTTGTTTGCTTCGTATTTGGTTACACATTGGGACAGATTTATCAATACTGTGTGAAGTTAAACAGTCTTACAATGCAACACAGGTATCTTGGGGCCATATGTCTAAAAACTGTCTAGGTCTAAAATTCACTTTGTTGCCCATAGCAACCAATTAGAGCGCCCCTTTGATTTCCTATAGAGCCCTGGAGAAATTAAAGGTGCGCTCTGATTGGTTTCTATGGGCAACAAAGAGAATTTTAGACCTAGACAGTTTTCATACGTGTGGCTCTTAGGGCCACATGTATGATACAGTTTTGGTCTAAAACTAAATTTTTTCTCCATAGAAAGCTGTGGGGAAAAAAAGGGAGTTTTAGACCAAAACCGTTTCATACACGTGGCCCAAATCTGGCAGAGGTTATACTTTTTTTTTAAGCTGGCTTATCTTATCCTACTGAGCCAAAATTTTGGTGTATTGTACCACATGTTGAGCCACTACCCTATGTAACATGGCAAAGGTCCCTTATGTCAGCAAAGGCACAGAAGTGTCTAGACACGGTCTAAAACCCTTCCTAAATGTAGTGTAAAGTATGTACGGCAATTTTGGATGCCAGAATGCTGGGGCATGTGTCTTGACAAATGTGCTTGAATGGTGTATATTTGCTGTAAGAATACACAGGGAAATCACCCGTTTATGATTCCCATTGTCTTGAAAAGAAATATAGGCTGTTGTTCACATTTGGAACTATAATGGATCTGCTGTGTTTTAATCAAACCAAAAAAAAAAAAAAACACTCCGAAAACCTCAAACACCAGAAACAAAAATGTAGCCTTTTCGTAATTTGCTTTAGACTTAAAAAAGTTGACTGCTTTTTATGTTCTAGATCTTGCAAAAACAAGTCACTTTGCTATATGTGTCCATTAACAATGTCTTAACTGTTCTGAGATATCCCCTTTTGTAGGAGCTGCATCAGCTCCTCAGGTCACTATAGCTACAGATTTGTTCACTCTCTCCTGATAGGCTGCCAGCACTGGTCGCTATAGCTACATACCTGTTCAATCTCTCGTGATAGGCTGCCAGCACTGCTTGTTATAGCTACAGACCTGTTAGATCCCTCGTGATAGGCTGCCAGCACTGGTTGTTATAGCTAGACCTGTTAGATCCCTCGTGATAGGCTGCCAGCACTGGTTGTTCTAGCTACAGACCTGTTAGATGCCTCTTGATAGGCTGCCAGCACTGGTTGCTATAGCTACAGACCTGTTAGATCCCTCGTGATAAGCTGTCAGCACTGGTTGTTATAGATACAGACTTGTTCAATCTCTTCTGATAGGCTGTCAGCACTGGTTGCTATAGCTATAGACCTGTTCAATCTCTCCTGATAGGCTGAGAGCACTGGTTGTTGTAGCTACAGATCTGTTAGATCCCTTGTGATAGGCTGCCAGCACTGGTTGCTATAGCTACAGACCTGGCTTCTACTGCAGCCTAGAAGAAGCCAGTAAACACACCCCTGTATTCAAAGTGAAACCAAGAAAACAGGACTGAGTTAACATGAATCAATGTAGTGAGAAAACCCTTTTAAGTTTAGACTTTAGTGCATTTGTTTGCATGATATTTGAAAGCAAAGCAAAAACTTGGGGCTAGGTGTAACTGTTTCATTTTGTTTTAACACAGCAATTTTACAACAGATGCAACAATAAAAAAAAATTCATGCTGGCCAAAAAAATCATACACCAAAAAAGAAAGCCGCAATAAAACAAAAATCATGTACCAAAAAAAACCCAAAAACCCCATGAATTATTGCTAATGTAACCCCTTACTAATAGTTGACCTGCTGGTACATTATAATGTTGGTGAGGATGCATGAAGTGGGCGCACCTCATATGGCAGATGCCAGCTGTTTCTTACAGCCGACAATGGTCACTAACAGCAGGGAGTAGAGTTGTCTCCGATCGTTGTTCTTTAACCCTTCAGACACTGCAGAGTTTTGGCATCCCACCTGGCAGCGAGGTTGTGGGGTGCCTTTCAGCTCCCATGGCGGCTGGCTACTAAAGGCTTTCACAGCCGCCGTGCAGTTGCTTCTATTACTTTCTGCCTCAGGCAGGAAGTAATAGAACCACCATCTTGGTACACCCTTCTTGTTTATTTTTTTATAATGCATAAGGCTGAATAGGCATTCAAGACCTATGGTGGTCAAGCTTTTTGAGGAAACTAAAAATTTAAAAGTCTTAAAAAAAAAAAAATTGTTAAAATTCAAAATAATCTGCTTTTGCCATTTTCTAAATAAATGAAAAATACTAAAAAATATTGAAATATAACATCATTTATCCCGTACACTGAGCACCTTAAAAGTAAAATAATTGTGGCGTTTTTTGATCATTTCATGTCCCATAAAAATTGGAATAAAAATGATCAAAAAGTCAAATACATTCTAATATGATACCAATAAATACCATATTGCACCCCGTAAAAATTGAGCCCTCAGTAAGGTCCAGAGGTGGGAGAGTAAGGTTTCTGAAAGTGAAAAATTCCACTGATGCCAAATTTTTTTAAGCACTAAATGAAAGTCAAAACTCTATATATTTGGTATCGATCTTCAGAATACAGATAAATTATTGATACCCAAGAGTAAACAACATAAAGATAAAACACATGCAAATATGGAGCAAGTACAATATGTTATTTATCACATTTTACCCCACTGAATTTTTGCCGATTTCTCAATATATTTCAAGCTATGGCTAAGGACACCACTACAAAGTACATCCTGTCCCACAAAAAACAAGCCCTTACATGTATTTGTATATGTATAGATAAAAAAGCAATAGCTTTTGAAAAACAGGTACGAAACAAAATGAAGAACAGTGTTATTACTTTCTAGTGGGAACACCAAGATGTCCTAAATTTTAATTATAAAGGAATATGCATTTTAGGATGCTTTCACACAGTGGGTTTTCATTGTGTTTTTGTAGCATTTTTTTATGTGTCTTTGAAGCAGAAATACACAGCATTATCTGGAAAATAAAATGCCTAAATAGGACCAAAATGCACCAAAACCAGAGCCTTTGAGATTTTTATGCGTTTCTTTTGTGCATTTCTCTAAAAATAGCATCAAAATATGCACCGAAAATTCTCTGTGTGAAAGCACCCTTAAAAATTGCATTTGAAAACGACAACAAAAATGCAACATGTGAATGTGTGAGTCTACACCCGTCTTTGGTACAGAGATAACAAAAAACAAAACCCAAAAATGCTTTAAAAACTACATCCAGATCTGCGTGCGTCATTCCAACCCTTGTAGATCGTAAGCCTTTGCAGGCAGGGTCCTCTCTCCCACTGTTGTGCCAGTTGTAAGTCATTCATCGTTATTATTGTACTCATTTGACATTATCTATGTAACCCCCCTCAAATGTACAGCGCCATGGAATCAATGGCGCTTTAAAATAAATGATAATAATAAAGACCAATTCCCATGACGTACAGTACTCAACTGTGGTTTATTATAATTACTGTTTGTTTGTGAACTTCGCAGTCAAAATAGGATAAAAAAAATACATACGGCCACATGTAGGAATCTGTTTAGGTCTAAAACTCACTTTTTTGTCCATAATAAGATATGGGCAAAAGAGTGAGTTTTAGACCTAAAAAAGTTCATACATGTGGCCCATTGTGTATATGTCTTTAATGTAGTGTCATTAAATTTCAAATACAAAAAATATTGTAATAAGGTACCCAAATTGAGCATTACCGTACGCATTGACTTCTATGGCTGGATTCATGGGCACAGTATATGTCTGTGGTGTCCATTTCATGACCTTTGTTGTGTCCTTTTAATCATGGTAAAAACTCAGGGTGTTGAACTTTTTAAAGTTGTCCTAATACATATAGATTACAGCGTAGGTAATGGAGTCTGTATACGAGTGAGTGTCTACACGTATCGGGAAAAATAGGTTACGGCCAATAGAGAAGGTAGTGTACAAAGAAAGGAAAAATGGCCGTCAAACATCGTAGGTTTGGGACACACTTACTGTATATGTTATAACGTCCATGTTTTGCCTTACACACACAGTTGGGTACAGGTTTATGTTTTCGTAAAACATGTTGACAAACTAGTGGATGAACGTGATGTGAACTTGGCTCTACTTATGGAAATGCTGCATTGCTCCATGTTGCCGGATTGTATGCTGTGGGTGGATTTCCATATCCCTCGATTCATTCCCGACATATGTGGTTTCGGTACATCATGATGTCAGTAATGTCCTATGTAGTTGGCTTACTTAGTAAGTCCACTACATAAGAGGTTGGTGGTGGCTGAAAGCTGCCACTAAGAGCTGGAAAAGGAGCTGCCTCCCGTCTCTGCTGTTTAACCACTTAGATGTTGCGGCCATGATTGGCACCCCCGTGGCAAAATTGCTGGGTGTCAATCCATAAGCATGGCCGCTGGAAGGCTTTCATGACTGCCATGTCTTTGTTTCTCTTACTTGCTGCTCTAGGCAGGAAGTAATAAAGCTGCCATCGTGTTATACCTTTGGTATACAGGTGATTGTGCCACCTAGTGGTCCAGCACTCTAGGAGGACTAAATGTTTAAGTCAAAAGGAAAAACAACCCAAAAAGAAAGTATCCAAAAAAATCAAGCATCTTAAATATTTAAATCACCCCCCTTTAGTATTCATTTCATGACTTTTGTCGTGTGTCTTTTTCATCATGACAAAAACCCAGGGTGTTGCACTTTTTCAAGTTGTCCTAATATGTATACATTACAGTGTAGGCAATGGAGTCTGTATACGAGCAAACTAGTGGATGAACGTGATGTGAACCTGGCTTTACTTACGGAAATGCTGCATTGCTCTATGTTGCCGGATTGTATGCTGTAGGTGGATTTCCATATTCCTCGATCCGTTACCAACATATGGTGTTTGGGTACATCATGATAATAGTAAGGTCCTATGTAGTGACCTTACTTAATAAGTCCACTACATAAGAGGTTGGTGGTGGCTGACACTTGCCGCTAAGAGCTGGGAAAGGAGTTGACTCCCGTCCCTGCTGTTTAATCACATAGATGTTACAGCCATGATTGGCACCCCTGTTACAAAATTAGTGGCTGCCAATCCCTAAACATGGCTGCTGGAAGGCTTTCATGCTTGCCATGTGTTTGTTTCTCTTACTTCCTGCCCTAGGCAGGAAGTAACAAAGCTGCTATTTTGGTATACCATTTTATACAGGCGATTGTGCCACCTAGTGGTAGAGCACCTTAGGAGGACTAAATGTTAAAGTAAAAAGAAAAAACCCTTACAAACATAACGTATTACAAAATTACGCATCTTATAATATTTAATTCCTCCCCCCCCCCCTTTTGCCATGTACCAAATAAAAAAATTAAAAAGTTAGGTTCAATATAATACGTATCGTTGTGGCCATAAAAGTCAGATCTATTAAAATCGAACTACATTTATCCCGTAAGCAGAACCCCGTAGAGCAAAAATGATTCCAAACACCAAAAAAATCTACTCAACTAATTGGAATAAAAAGTGTTCAAAACGTGTATCCCAAAAAGTTAGCCATACAAAAATTCACCTCATCCTGCAATAAATGCCCCTCACTTAGGCTCATAGGATAAAGAGCCAAAAAATGTAAGGGCATGTCCCCACGGCACGGTTTTTCGGCAGGTTTTTGTCTGTTTGCGGTTTTTCAGGCCGCCTGAAAAACCGGCCGAAAATGAGCACAATTGTGCTCTATGGAAAACCCGTGCAGCAGTCCCCACCGCACGGGTTTTCTGTCGGGCGGTTTTGCCGCCGGCGGTCCGGCGGCAAAAACATTGTAGAAGCACAATCTTCCGACCGAAAACCGGACGGAATCTGTGCTTCTCAATGGGAGGGGGGAGGGCTTTTCTCCGCTCATCGCGGAGAAAAGCCGCCCACCCCCTTCCCCGCGGCCGTGAGGATGGCCGCAAAACAGGACAAATACCGGCCGGCAAACCAACCGTTATTAGTCCACTGCCGCGGGGATGCGCCCTAATGGTACTAAAACATAATGAAAATCCTACGTACTTGGCATCACTGGATTCAGAATACAGATAGGGTGAATAGTAGAAACCAAAACCCCAGCAAAATGGCGCAGGTACATTGTTCTCACAGTTAACCTCACTTTTAATTTGTTTTAGTTTTCCCAGTACATTATGTGAGAGGGACAATGGTACCACTAAGCAGTGCATCTTGTTCCACTAAAAACAAGCTTTTATCTGTCAATGTAAAAATATTAACCCCGTCCTGACGAACGGTCATAATAATATGTCTCTTAATTTTTTTCCTCCTTCCGCCTTCTGAAAGCCATAACGTTTTTATTTTTCCTCCTATATAGACATATGAGGTCTTTCCAGTGGTGTTATTTATCTAACCATAGAATATACTGGGGAACGGGCCAAAAATTTTAAGTGGGGCAAAATGTGAACTAAAAACATACTTACGCCATGTTTGCAGGAGTTTTTTTGTTTAATGGAGTTTATTGTTTGGTAAGAATGATGTGTTCTCTGTATTCTACAGGTTGTTACGAATCCGGTGATACTAAATATGTAGGGTTTCCGTTATGTTTTAGTGGTGTAAAAAAATGCCCAACATTTTGTATTCTTGAAATTTGCGCCGCAGCGCCATTTTGTGCGACCACTAACTTTTTTGTACTAACACCTACGGACGTCAGTGAGGGGCATTTTTTGGAGGCGTAAGCGTACTTTTTATTGCTAGCAGTTTGGAATGGATGCGACTTTTTGGATCACTTTTATTCCAATTAGTCTGCAACGTAAAATGACCATAAAACGTAATTTTTGCGTTTGGAATTTCTTTTCTTCTCCTGTGTTCAGCGTACGGGATAAATGATGTTATATTTTTATAGATCGGACTTTTTTGGATGCGGCGATACCAAATATGTGTAACTTTTATATTATGTTATTGTTTTTATTTGTAAAATAGGGAAAGGGGGGTGATTTGAAATGTTAATCCTTTTTTTTTTGTACTTTAATACTTTATTTATTTAGTTATTTTACTTCAACATTGAGTCCCCTTAGGGCGCTTCAGCACTAGGGGATTCGATCATTAATACAGCTTAATGATTGTATAGACAATGCATTAGGCTGTACCTGGTTTCCTCAGTTCCTGCCTATAGCTGGAAGTGGGGAAAATCAAAACATGGCAGTGATGAAAGCCTTCATAGGTTCCCTGCTGCTAGCCGATTGGGACTCAAAAATCTCACTGCTGATGTCCTGATTGGAGTGAAGAACGGTGCGCAGTACCGTTTTTCATTTATTTAGATGCCGTGGTGTCTAAGGGGTTAAACAGCGCAGGCGGGCGATTAGGCTCCCCTGCGCTGAAACCGCCGGGTGTTAGCTGCAATTAGCTGCACGATCTTGTTTCAAAGCCGCTTACCGGCGCTATGATGTACTCATTCGTCATAGGTCGGTAAGGGGTTGAAAAGTTATGGCTCTTGGAAGGCGCGCGGAAAAAAAAGAAGAGCCAAAAATAATGGCCGGTGGTCAGTAAGGGGTTAATGATCTGCAATACATAGATCAACAGCATAATCCAGTTTACATCCCAGTTATGGCTTCTGATAGACACGGCAAAATATGTCAAATGGATGCCATTGACGGATACCAAACAGCAGCGTCACCCACCCATTTTTTGTGGTTCATAGACATAGTCTAGGTATCTTATCTGGGCCACAGGTATGAGAACTGTCTAGATCTTAGGGTGCTTTCACATGGTGCGTTTTTGGGGCGTTTTTCAATACATTTTTTGTGGAGGAAGGTACAGCAATTAATGCTGCACATTAGTGCTCCAAAATTGCGGCACAAATCGCGGTAAATTGGTGGTAAAATCGCGGTAATTACCGCGTTTTTTGCAGCGATTCTTGTGCAGCAATGTACAGCATTAATTGCTGTACCTTCCTGCACAAAAAGTGCATTGAAAAACGCATAAAAAAATGCACCAAAAACGCACCGTGTGAAAGCACCTTTAGGCCTCGTTCACACGGCTTATTTCGGAACGGATTTGCCACCGTATTTACGATTGTAAATCCGTTCCGAAATCAGTCTGAAATAAGTTGCAGGCCATTTAATATTGGTTTTAATGGGAAATAGGTGTCGTCGTACAGACGACACGTATTTCCGTGCCGTATTGCCGCCGCGGATTTGCGGCCGCAAAACGGCCGGAACAACAATGTGCATGTCAATTATTGGGGTGGATTTCGTGACGGATTTACCCCATAGAATGAATGGGGGATTGTAAATCTGTCGCGAAATACGTGCCACGCTAAGTGACACTTATTTGAAAATGATTTAAAAAGATTTCGGAACTTTTTTTGATGGCAATACGACGAAAATACTTTGAAATAAGCCTGTAACCCTACCCTTAGACTTTCTTTTTTGGGCGGCTTTTTTTTTTTACAGTCACTATATAAATAAAAAAGGGAGCTCTGTCATTTGCTATGGACAACAAGAAAATGGGGGGTTTGTTTCACACGGCGTAATTGCGGCGCGTACAGTAGGGCGCAATTACGTCGGCGCGCTAATACATCACCGGGAAGGACCGCCGCCCCCCACCCCCATTGACAGATTATTTGCGGGTTATTTGCTGCAAGTAATTGACATGTCATTTAACCCCCTGGGTTAAAATAGTTTTGTATTGTATAGGGGGGAGAGGAGGGGAATCCAAGTGTCTAGGAGAACAAAGGATAAATAATTTTGGGCACGCATCTTCCCAAATATTAGGCTAAAAAAAGGGCGAAAATTGCGAAATTGGACCGTGTAAAATCCCCTTAAACTAAATTTTTCATACCTGGGGGCCCTATGTGTATGGATTCTGTCTAACATACATGCCAGGCTACATACATGTTAGCTGGAGGCCTGTCATGGGCGGTGCCTGTGCCGTCCGTCACGCATAGGATCTCATTGCACAAGAATTTGCATGGATGTTTGCCAGGTAAAATTTTTGCGGTATTTGCGCTCTAATCAGAAGATTGCGCCGTATTTCGGTAATCCGGGTTCTAACAACTATGGTTGCGGCTCCTTTCCCAGGGGACAATAGATCGTATTGTCGGCGGGGAGAAAGTACATGTCAATTTTTTCGTTTTGAATACGCCGCGAAATGCAAGTCTAAGGGCCCCAGGTTTTCCCGTTGTGGGGTACACGCGTATCAGAGCGAGCTCCCGAAATACATGATGTACTGTATGCTCTGCAATACATTGTGTGAACATACCCTTAAACCTCCACAGGTTTTTTCTTCAAATAAATGGCTTTTTAGAAAC
Source organism: Phyllomedusa bahiana (assembly GCA_025379985.1). Taxonomy (NCBI): domain Eukaryota; kingdom Metazoa; phylum Chordata; class Amphibia; order Anura; family Hylidae; genus Phyllomedusa; species Phyllomedusa bahiana. Next base: position 24,182 of record JAODAL010039491.1, on the reverse strand, counting down.
CAGCCCAGGCTCCTGCACTATTCTATATGATCGGGTTGGGTAGGTTTGTTGATATATTTTATGATAGATACAAATGTGTACATTTCTAGTGTGGGCACATGCTCCAGGATGTTTTCTATTGAAATACATTATTAAAAAAAAGTATACTGAAATGTTTCTATTTTTTTTTTTAACTTGAAAAAGCACCGCCCCTGTCGGAAAGTGTAAAACTGGACAGTATGGCAATGCACGTAGCACATCGGTCCGCCTATATGAGTCACTGAACCGGTTAACGCATCTGTTCTCTCTTTCGTCATCCGTTCAAAATAACAGTATGCACTGAGCCTAAGGCCCTGTGCACACGGCAGATTTTGGCGCGGGTTTGGCCACGGGTTTCAGCGCGGTTGTTGCGGCCAAAACCTCGTCCAAATTGTGGCCCAGTTCATAACATGGTTTCCTAAGGGAAACCGCTTTACGATTCACACGTCGCGGGTTTGGCGTTCGCCGTGCTGTTCGCCGCGGGTGGGGTGCGGGTTTGGGCCCCAAACCATGCCCAAACACGCCCGTGCCGAAACCCACGCCGATAACCCGCGGCGGGAGATGCGAGGTTGGGGCGCGATTTGGACGAGAAACCCGCAGCCAAGCCAAGCCCAAATCAGCCGTGTGAACAGGGCCTAAGACTCTTTTACGGCCCCTGATATTTTGTTAGCAGAGGAGTCCCAAGAAATGTAAACTAACAAAAAAATCAATTTCAATGGAAAATGGATCTTGATGTTTGTGGCCATGATATAAACCTATATCTTTGTATCTGTCATAAAATATACAAACAAAGCTTCCTAATCAAATATTTGGGAAAAACGGGTGACAGCCAATGGGAAAGCTTGAAAGAAAAAGAAAAAAAAAAAAAATGGATGTCAAATGTCTGCTCATTTGGCATATATTTAATGTATACGCTGTAACGTGTTTGTTTTGATAGATGGTGAAACGCAGTGTGCACCTAGCCTAACAAAAGACCCAAAGGTTTCATCTTCCTAAAACCCTGAAGTTGTTTACAGCAGTGGTCTTCAAACTGCGGCCCTCCAGCTTTTGGTTAACTACAACTCCCATCATGCATTTATCTAATCTATAACAGTGGGCACGATGGGAGTTATAGTGTCCCAACAGCTAGAGGGCCGCAGTTTGACGGCCCTTGGTTTAGAGGAATCCAGGATACAGCATAAACCCCCCCAAAAAATAAAACTTAAAATATAAAAATATCAACATAATAAGGCTGGGTGCACAATGCGTTTGGACATCTGTTAAAACTGTATACGTTAAATGTATGGAAAACGTGCATTGTTTGGCGCAGACGGTTGTATCCTTCTTTGTGATTTCTTGTTTTTTAATATTTCTATTGGCTGTGTCACGGGTTTTTTTTTTTTTTCCCTTACTATTGAGGGGTTTGCTTTTTTATATCTCTCTCTCTCTCTCTCTCTCTCTCTCTCTCTCTTCTCTCTCTTCTCTTCTCTCTTCTCTCTCTCTCTCCCTCTCTCTCCTCTCTCTTTCCTTCTCTTTTTCCCTTCTCTCTCTTCCCCCCTCTCTTCTCTCTTCCCCCTCTCTCTCTCGTCCTCTTTTTCTCTCTCTCTCTCTTCTCCTCCCCTTCCCTTCATATATATTAAGTTTTTAGGTAAAACATATATAGTATTATTTAAATTAAAAGCGTATACTTTACAACTGGGTGCAAACATTTGGGATCGTTTCCATTCCCATACCTTGTAGAAGAAAAAAAGGTATATATCTGTTTTTTAAAATGTGAAAAAGCACCGCGCCCGGCGTCCTCCACCCGTTAAGCCTCATTCCAAGGTTATTCCCCGACGGATTTGTGAGCGCAAACCGGGTCACAATCCGCCGTAATAAGGGGCGGGACGGGGGCGGGGCCCCGGGGGCGCGGTGGGGGGCGCCTCTCCCGGCCCCATAACTTGCGTTATCCCCGGCGCGTATTGCGACGGGTCCACTGTTTTTAGAAAAACTGTAGTTACCGCAAGCCTCCGACATTTCCCCGCCGTACTGCAGCGCAAAACCGGGCGGGTACGGCGCCAAAACCCCGGCAAAATAAGCTGGTGAACGAGGCCTTGAATGAAATGTATAATTTTACAAAAAGTATAAAAATACTAGGCCCCAAAGCAATGTATCCATCCCCCTGTAGAAGTAATGAAACCCCCTTAATGCATCCCTTCCCCCTTTGTCTGAAGAGCTGTCATCGTTCAATAAAACGCAGTGTGCACTGAGCCTTAGGCCCCTTCACAGGCTTATTCACCCCGGATTTGCGAGCGGATTGCGTTGCTTCCCGGCTTGAAAAGGGGCGGGGCCGGGACGCGGCGGGGGGCGGGGCCCCGCCGGCCCATTAACTTATTTTATCCAGGCGCGTATTGCCCCTGATAATGTGCAGCACTTTCCCCCCCCCGCGTTTTCCGCCCGATGGGAAGCGAGGGGAATCCACTTTTTCTCTTTGAAATGGGGATTACCGTAATGACTGGACGGAGGGGGCGCCGTATGACGCAAATCCGCCGCAGACGGCGCCAATCGCACCAAAATAACCCGTTTGAAGGGCCCTAAGGGGGCTTTAAACGGTGCTTTTTGGGGGGTTTTTGGTGCGTTTCTAAATGATTTTTTTTTGCAGAAGGTCGGGAATTAATGTGTCTTATTGCAAACAATCGCGGCTAAATCGGGGAAAATTTTTGCATTTAAAATGGGGTAATTGCTATCTCATTTCTCCCCTGCTCCCCGGTATTTCCCGAGGGGGGAGGGAGATGGAACCCATAGGTCTTATGAGAACTGTGGATTACCGTAAGGGCGGGGACGGATTCCACTGTTTGCAGCGCAGTAGGGGTGCGAAAAGGGAAGAAATCCGTCCCAAAAAGAACCCGTGGCCCATACCCCCCCCTGCAATGGGCAAAAAAATATCTAAAAAATAGTTCCTAAAAACGTTAGGGAAGAGTTTTCTGCCCACCCCCCTGCCCAAAAGGACAGAAAAAACGGTTTTTGTTCCCCCTGATTTGCAAATTTTGGCACCTTTTGCGGCGCGTTTTTTACACGCCTTATTTGCTTGTCTTCTAGTCTGTTTGTTAATGTACGCCGAAATTAATCCATTGAATGTAACTCTGCCCTACAAAAGGGGTTGTAAAGGTGCTTTCCCAGGTGCTTTTTTGGTGCTTTGTTCATTTCATTTTTAGCAGGAAGGTCCACAATTAATGCTGTACATTGCTGCCCAAAAATCACGGAAAAAAAAAAAAATAGCGAAATTACCGCGAATTTACGCGTTTTTTTGCCGGATTGGTGTCAGTAATGTAAGCATTAATTTTTTTTCCCTCCCAAAAAAAAATACTTGAAAAACCAAAAAAACGCCCCGTGTGAAAGCACCCTAAAGCACTTAATTACATTTATATGTAGTTTTGTAGTTGTTTTACGGTTTAGGCGCTAATAAAGTTATGTTGCGGTTGTCGCCCACAATACGTTTTATTATGGATGTTGGCCTTGAAGTCCATTTTTTTATGGATTTTTGTGTTATGATCTGCATTTTTATGGCTTTTTGGGTAAAAAAAGTTACCCGTTTTTTACCAAAAAATATTTTTTTTGTGAGGATTTTGGGCCCTAAAGCCATTTTGTTGGTTTTTTGGTGTAAAATCCATATTTTTATGGATTTTAGCGACCTAAGTGAGGGAATTTAATTAGTGGCAAAATCTTTTAAAAAAGGTATTAGTGCTAAAATCCACACAAAAACATACTTTTGGGGAAAAAAATCTGAATAGTGCAAAAATTGTTAGCGACCAAAGCGTAATAAATTTTATTACAAAAGGGGTACAAATTTAAGGGCCCACATGGGGAAAATTGATGTAGTTTTGATAATCTATCACCTTTTTTAAAACACCAGAAAAGGGTGGGACTTGGGTCCCCTGGGGGGGTTTTTTCATTAAAAAATTGTAGAAAAAAGTCCCAAAAGACATCCACCCAAATTTCCTGCCGGTTTGGTTTTTTTTTTAGAACTGTTGAAAAAAAAACGAAGAGTTTCAAAATGAGCGGGGAAAAAAAGCTCGGTGGAGACATTTGGTTTTTTTTAAACTGGGTATTTTGGGAGTTTTAATTACAGTCTTTTTCCAGCGTTTTTAAAGCAAAGGAAAAAAGGCTCAAAAAAAAAACGGAGTTTTTCTGTGCAGTGGGACAGAGTTTTGGGCCCACTTTTTCACCCCGGACAGATTTGGGCTCCCAGGTTTGGCCGCGGTTTTCATTTGGTTTTTCCCCCGCGGCAAAATTTCGTCCAAACCCTTGCCGAAAAATCGCTTTTTCCCCCGAGGGCGGGTTTGCGGCGCTGGCCGGGGGTTTGGGCGGTGTGGGTTTGGGTTTGCGGGGGTTTGGCGGGGTTTGGGGGCCCCCATGCAATTAGAAAGGCAGGGGTAAAAACCCGCACCCCCACCCTGTGCCCCGCTGCCCCGGAAAACCCGTGGCAACCCCGCGCGGTGCTGTGCTAAAGGAAACCCCCTTTTCAAAAATTTGACAGGAGAGTTTAAAAACACGGCGGCAAGGCCGTGGCCCCAAAGCCGAAACCCTGACCCGCGAGTGTAAATTTTTTAAACGCTTTTTTTCCTACGGGAAAAATAAAAAACCTGGGGGGTTTTTGGTTTTGGGGTTTTTGGGGCCGCGGAAAAACCGCGTGGGAAAACCCGGGGCCCAAATCCGTGTTTAAAAACAGGGCCTTGGGTGCTTTCACACGGTGCTTTTTTTGATGCTTTTTTTGGGAATGCTTTTTTTTGTGCGGAAAGGCATTGTTACACAAAAAAGGCCAACCCAAAACAAACCGCATCAAAAACGAAACCGTGGGAAAACACCCTCGGTGTGTTCAAACGATGTGATGAATCTGGGGTTTGATTTGTTTAAACGTTTTTTCCTGTGCTGTGCCCATCGATAAAACCACGCAGCTGTGTGTTTTTTTGCTGCGGGCAGAAACCCCAACCCTATTTTTTTAAATAGGGCGTCGGCTGGTCCAACGGGTTTCAAGAATTAAACAAGACAGTTTTAGAACGTATCCAAAAAGGAGGAAAAGTAAAGCGTTTCGGCGACCACTGTCTGAACGGCGGGGCCCCCTTTTCCATAAACCCCACAGGACATTTTTAAAGACGGTGTTTGGGTCGTTTACAGGAATTAAACACGACCCAAAAATTTGTTTCCAACACCCGATCCAACGCGCTTTTGTGAAAAACCCCTAAACAGGGGTTCCCCCAAACTCCCAGTCCTCAGGCCTCACCAACAGGTAAATGTTTTTCAGGACCCCCTACAGAATGAAAAATGACCCCATAATTATTTTCCCTGTGCAAGGCAAACCAAAAACCCTTTTAAAAACAGACCTTTTTGGGGGCCCCTGGGGTTGGAGTTGGGGCCCCCGGGTTCTAAACCTTTTTTTGACTTTTTTTTTGGTAAAATTAGCAGCCACCATACTTTTCTTCCAAAATTTAAAAACAGTCCCGGGAACTGTGCAAAGGAACCCTTGGGGTTAACGGGTTTCTCCTCCTCTTGGTCTCCCCCCTTCCCTCGGGTTTTTGGTTTTAAATTTTGGTGGGAAAAAGGAGGAGGCTGCATATAGGCCCACTAAAATGTTTCTTTAAATTTCAGGGCCAGTTTCGGGAAGGAGGTCAGTTTGGCGGCTCGGCACGAATTTTGGGGTTTGGTTTAAAAGGGGCTAAGCTTTGGCGCTCAGTCTGGGAGTAGAGGTGCGGTTTTTTGGGTTAAAAATTTAAAAAGGGGTTTGGGTAAAGTTTGGTAATAAAATTTAGAAATTTTTAAAAATTTTTTGGGGGGTTTTTTTTATTTCTTGTTTACAAAAAAATAATGGGTCATGTAAAGGTTTTGGGGCGCAAGGGGTTTTTTTTGAAAACTTTAAAGGTTTAAGATTTTATTGGGTTTTGGCAATCTTTTTTTCATTTGGGGTTTGTTTATTTATTTTTTATGGAGGAAGTGTAAAGTAGGGGAAAGTACTTTTGATTCTGTTTTTCCCTTTTGAAGTGTGTTTGGGGATTTCCTACGGATTGGCCCTTCCAAATTTCATGTAAGTGTTATTCCAAATTTAATACCATTGGTGTTATATCCCATAGTTTAAGTAAAACTGTGCTGTGTTATTATCTGTCGGGGTCTGTGCCGGCAACTTTTTAGGTCATGTAATGACCGCTTTGATTTTGATAGTGGGGTTTTTTTTTTTCCATCTGGGATGAGTAGATAAGGGTTTCCGGGGGAAAAAGTGTATGTGTGTGTGTGTATAAAAATTTATATATATATATATATTTTATATATAAAATTTATATACACTTTGGCTTTTCTGGGGGGGGTTTTTGGGGTGTCTGCATCTTTCCTCACCGGTTAAGTGGGGGGGGTGGCGGCTGCTTTGTTGTCCCTTTCTCTTCTTCCCCTGGTTTGGGGGGGGGGGGGGGGTTTTGGCTGTGTTGCTTCCTGCCTTTTTTTTTTTTTTTTTTGGGGGGGGGGGGGGGTTTTTTTTGGATGTTCTCTTCTTACAGTTTTTTGGGGGGGGGGGGATTTTGCTTGGCTTGTTGCTTTTGACAGTTTTGAGGGGGGGGGGGGGTTTCTTGGTGTGTCTGCTTCTTGACGTCTTTGGGGGGGCGGGGGGGTTTCTTGGCTGTGTCTGCTTCTTGACAGTCTTTGAGGGGGGGGGGGGGGGGTTTGCTTGGCTGTGTCTGTTCTTGACAGTCTTTGAGGGGGGGGGGGGTTTGCTTGGGTGTTCTGCTCTTGGGCAGTCTTTGAGGGGCGGGGAGGGGGTTTGTTGGCTGTGTTCTTCTTGAAAGTCTTTGAGGGGGGGGAGGGGGGTTTGCTTGGCTGTGTCTGCTTCTGACGGGCTTGGGGGGGGGGGGGGGGGTTTTGCTTGGCTGTGTTGCTTCTTGACAGGTTTTTTTTTTTTTTGGGGGTGGGACGGCGGGTTTGCTTGCTGTGTCTGCGTCTTGACAGGTTTTGGGGCGGGGAAGGGGTTTGCTTGGCTGTGTCTGCTTCTGACAGTTTGGGGGGAGGGGGGGAGGGAGTTTGCTTGGCTGTGTCTGTTCTTTGACAGGGGGGTTTTTTTTTTTGGGGGGGGGGGAGGGGTTTGCTTGGCTGTGACTGCTTCTTGACAGGTTTTGGGGGGGGAGGGGGTTTGCTTGGCTGTGTCTGCTTCTTGACAGGTTTTTGGGGGGGGGAGGGGGTTTGCTTGGCTGTGTCTGCTTCTTGACAGGTGTTGGGGGGGGGGGGGGGGGGGGGTTTGCTTGGCTGTGTCTGCTTCTTGACAGGTTTTGGGGGGGGGAGGGGGTTTGCTTGGCTGTGTTGCTTTTGACATGTTTTGGGGGGGGGAGGGGGGTTTGCTTGGCTGTGTTGCGTCTTGACAGGTTTTTGGGGGGGGGGGGAGGGTTTGCTTGGCTGTGTCTGCTTCTTGACAGGTTTTTGGGGGGGGGGGGGAGGGGGTTTGCTTGGCTGTGTCTGCTTCTTGACAGGCTTTGGGGGGGGGGGGTTTGCTTGGCTGTGTCTGCTTCTTGACAGGGTTTGGGGGGGGGGGAGGGGGTTTGCTGGCTGTGTCTGATTCTTGACAGGTTTTGGGGGGGGGAGGGGGTTCGCTTGGCTGTGTCTGGCTTCTTTGAAAGGTTTTGGGGGGGGGGAGGGGTTGCTTGGCTGTGTCTGCTTCTTGAAAGGTTTTGCGGGGGGGGCGAGGGGTTTGCTTTGGCTGTGTCTCCTTCTTGACAGGGGTTTATTTATTTTTTTTTTTGGGGGGGGGGAGATGAGGGGGTTTGCTTGGCCGTGTCTGTATCTGCATCTGCCTGTTGCCTGGTTGCACCTTTCTCTCACTAATATGGCTTAGTTTTACTGCTGCCATGTGTGAAGTTTTTACTTTGATAGAACATTTCAAATTTTAATGTATATGAGGGCTTTCATCATGTAGCGTCGTTAACATTTGATTTTAGGGGGTTTGACAGGATGTGGAATCTCCCCATTGTGCTGGGTGCTTTTAGTGAGCTGACCATGCATGAGGGTGGACTTCCATTATCTTTATAGTAGGTCTGTACATTTTGGGGTGCAAGCATTTTTTTTTTTATTTATTTGTTTGTATTTATTTGGAACTCGCGTAGAAGTTGAGGAAGCCATCTTCAAGCGCCCCCTCATTTACATGCCTGACCTGTTCACTGCTAACATCCTGGTAAATCCCTTTACCAGCTTTCAGGATCTGTGATGCTTTAAGTTCAGGTCGGGCTGGAGGTGTTGACTCTGTTTTCGTTGGTTTTTTGGTTTAGTTTTTCTTTGTAGTACTTTGAATAAATGCATGTAGGTAAGATCACTGTGCAGGTTTCTACTTGTTTGGATAGGTGCTGGGAGTGTTCTATTGTGCTTGGGGATGTTTCCATACTGGCTAGTTGCACGACCACACTAGGAAAATGACCTGTTACTAGGAAGCTCTTTTTAGGGTGGTTTCACACGGTGCGTTTTTGATGCGTTTTTTTGGATGCATTTTTTTTGGGGGGTACAAGAAGGCACAGCAATTAATGATATACATTGTTGCACCAAAAACCGCATAAAAAATGCACAATGTGAAAGCACCCTTGGTTTTCCAAATGGTTTGAAGTTGCTGCAGGTGAGCAATCTATGTTAATCTGCGAGACTAAGCACAGGTGAATAATGCAATTGTAACTTTACCAAACGTTTTTGGTGCCTTCTCACAGTGCGTTTGTTTGTTTTCTGAAATGCACAGTATTAGGCTATGTTCACACGGCTTATTTCGGGGCGTGTTTACGGACGTATTTACGTCCGCAAATACGTCCCGAGAATACGTGTCACAAAGTGTGGCAAGTATTTCGCATCATAAATACATTCCCAATCTTTAATAGGGGAATTTACATGCTAAATACACCTCAATAAGTGAAGTGGGACTAAATTTTTCGATCGTATTCTACGCCTGAAATAGTCGTGAAAATACGCATCGTGTGAATGAGGAGGCGTATTTTACATTGGGAATCAATGCTAATCTTATGGTTCATTATTTGAAACGTATTTCGAGACGTATTTGCTGTTCGTAAATAGTCCCGTAAATTACGCCACGAAATAAGTCCGTGGTGAACATAGCCTTAAGCAGTGTGGATCTGAAACTTGGTTAGAGCTTTGTTTTTTATCACTAAACAAAGATGATCTCAGCAAACACCTCCAATATTAAGTTTATTTAGAACTATCAATACTGAGGATCAGATGGTAATTTTGAATAGAATAAAACTTTTATCTATTGCTTTGCTGAGATGTTTGTTTTCTGATATCAACCATGTATTCTAATAACTGTCGCCCCTACCTTGTAGCCACATTATACCCATATAATGTGAGTTTAATGCTCTGTCTATGTAAAACTTATGTTTTTCACTGTTTTGTTTTCTAAAAAAGCTGGAAAAACAACTTAAAACATCTCCCATAGACTCTATAGGGAGGGCCTCCCGCTGTCTCCACTGAGCTTTTTTTTTTCCCCCACTGGTCGACTTTTGCAACTTATAAAAAAATTCAAGAACTGAAAATTTACTATAGGAGTCTATTGCAAGTGGTGGTGGTTTTTTATATTTTATTTTTATTTTTGCTGTCAGTTTTCAATGAAATCGTGTCGAGGAGACCTAAGTCCCACCTATAGTGGGTGTTAGTAAAGGTTATACCTTATCAAATTTGTATACCTGTCCTTTTTTTGTAATAAAACAATACTTTGGTTGCTAATGGTTTTCGGGCAAATCATTTTTCTTGCTAAAAATAGATATTTTCTGATTTTGTGGCTAACACTGTTTTTGCAAAATATTTTTGTGCTAATGGTTATCTCTTCTGATGCAATTTTTTTTTTTTTATCTGTTTGGCCTCAAAATCCTTATTGTTACAGAATTTTGCACTACTAAAATTATCTTTCTTTTGACACTAACTTATTTTTGCACCAGTATCCTTTTCTTAACAATTGTGGCACTAAAATCCTTGTCTTAACCAATTTTGGCGCTAATAATTGTTGCGCTGAAATGCGTTTATTGACGGATTTTGGCTTTTATAAAGTTATCTTCCTTTTGTCTAAAAACTGCTTTTAGGGCAATACATTACGTGGAAATCCCTAATGATGCATTTTTGCTGGCTATCATACTTTAAAAAACTTTGAGATTCTCGGTTCACATAGTTTGATCAAAAGATGATTAAGCTGCCCAAGTCTTTCAACGTGATTATTAAATGGCAGTCCACTATACTGTCTTTATTCTCAAATAGACTGCACGATTTGAGATCACATTGAAAGTGTAGAGAGCAGCTTAACATCTTTTGATCATAAATTATGTGAAACTGAGAGTCTCCAAGTTTTTTAATGTATAAAAACTGCTTTTAGCGAAAAAATAGCTTTTTACACATTTGCATTAAAATATTTTCTTGGTTGTATTGCTACAACTGTCTTTTAATGGGTTTTGCTTCTAAAATAGTTTTATTTCAGATTGTAGGGCTATGGTATTTTTCTGGATTTTTGCACTGAAGTCTGGTTTTAAAAAAATCTGAAACAGATTATTTGCTGCTAAAGTAAAACTGTTATTGCCAAAATGCATAAAAATGTATTTGATGGTTCCATAATATATAAAAATTAATTTTGGACAAATGTGAGAACTTTGTAAGGTGAAATATCTGTTATAAATACAATTTTAGTACCAAAATCCTTTAAAAAAAAAAAAATGGACTTTTAGGCAAAAATACATTAAAGTCTTAGGGCAACAAACACGGAGAAACTTCTATTAGTGTCAATCTATAAAATGACTGCAAGGTGACAAATGCAATAATGTGCTTGCTATCCCCTTTTGTAGGGCGGAGTTGCATCCAGTGGCTTAATTTATCCATACATTAAATAACAGACTTGAAGTAATGCAAAAAATGTGTTTAAACAATATTAAAGTGGTCCAAAAACACCAATTTTTTTTCAGCTGCTTTCTACAGGAAGTGGACAGAACTCAGTTTTATGCACTTAAGGTATTTTGTTTTCAGGTCATTTTTTTGTTTGCTGCAGGGGAGCCAGAGCCTAACACGTACATAGATTTTAGACAAAGTTGAACAAACTAAGTTCACCTGCCACTTCTAAGTGGTTTGTATTAGGGTGGTTTCACATGCTGTGTTTTGTGCAAGAAGGCACAGCAACTAATGCTGTACATTGCAGCGCAAAAATTGCAGTAATTATCTTGCTTTTTGTGTGGCAATGTACTGCATTAATTGCTGTGCCTTCCTGCACAAAAACATATTGAAAAAGCACCCAAAAATGCAGTGTGAAAGCAGCCTAAAGCCTGCCCCTTCTGAGGGTCATATACAGTCCCTTTACAGCACTTCAAGTATTTTTTTGGGTTTCTTAATGCAGTAATGCACATCAATAATTGTGGTTTAATGCTGTGGATTATTGCCCAAAAAAGCACCATGTGAAAGCACCCTTGGGGTACATCTACTCAGCACAGAAATGCTGTTGGTATTTTGAATGTGCTAATCAGATGGTGCATTGTGCTGCATGGACAGTCCTTGAAAAACATGCTGTAAAGTATCCAGTATTGTTGTTTTTTAATAATTTAAACATCCAGTGGAATATGCAACTTGCTGCATATTCCATGGGGCTCCTGCATGTGGCAGTCTGATTCCCGTTCGTTCAGTTGTACAGGCTGATGCTAGTTCCCAAAACCAGCCTCTCTTTTTCTGTGCAAATCGGCACCTCAAAACCAGGTCCTGATGCGGTCCATCAGTGATAAAATGCCATAGGATTTCCAAAGGTGTTTTGACATACTTTTGTGGATTTTGCCTTGGGCCGTATTGACACAGTTTATTTTGGGATGTATCTTGCACCGTACTGCGCTAAATACGGGGTGAAATCCGTCCCAGTCAATACGGTAATCCACAGTTCTCATAGAGAACTATGGATTGTGTCTCCTCTCCCTGCTTGCACAATACACTGTGGGGGGAGAGAAGTGATGTCATGTATTCGTGGCATGATGTGAATAATGAAGGTCTATAGGGCCAGCAGGCTGCCCCCCCCACCCCCCCCCCCCCCCCACCGCTGCATAGCACATGGTGTAATTGCAGGTGAAATATGTCTCCAAAATTATGTGACCATGGCCAGAGGGTGCTTTCACTCCATGCATTTTGGTTCTGTTTTTTAATGTGTTTTGTGTAGGAAGGCCTAGCAACTAATACTGTTACTGCTAAAAAATGCTGGTAAACCGTGACTTGTTCTGTGATTTTTAGTGCAGCAATGTATAGCATGAATAGCTGTAATTTCCTACAGCAAAAAAAGATTCAAAATGCATTGTGTGGAAGCACCTTCAGGGTGCTTTTTTTTGTGCAACAATGTATAGCATTAATTGCTGTCTTTCTGCACAAAACGCACCGTATGAAAGCACCCTTAAGATTTTGTAGCTGCACTCCACTGATTTGGCCCATGTGTCTTTAATTAGGGTAGTGTGGGACTGCCCAGGCCACACAGCATAATTGCGGGGTGGAATTACGCCCCGCAGTTAAGCCGTGTGAACATAGCCTAAGGGTGTTTACACATTGTGTTTTGAATTTGTTTTGTTTTTATGTAGCAATGTACAGCCTTAATTGCTGTGGCTTCCTCCAGAGTCAAAAATGGACAGTATGAAAGCACCGTAACTGCGCTCTAAACTGCCTTTATTACCAGCAAGCTTTTTTCATCTATTTGTAGTGCTTGGAAGGCTGCTTTCACACAGTGCAGTTTTAACTGTGCTTTAAACGGCTTTACCTGCAGCTTCTTTCAGTTGCCTAAATTGTTCAGTTAGGTGTTTCAATGAGTGTTTGTAGTATTGTGGATTTCTAACACATTAATTGGATTATTTGCTTTTAACACCTTTCCAAACAGTTTAGCTAAATGTAAAGTTGATTGTATTAAAGGGAATTTAATTTGAACTTGGTTTAAACTGCTGTGTGAAAGCACCCATATACTTGTGAAGTTGTCAGTAAAGGTGTTGCATGTGAGTAATTAGTTGATTGTAGTCTAAGAAATTAAGACTGGGGTCACACTTTAAGTTTTAGATGGACATTTTGTGTATTCTGTTAAAATGAGTTGATTGTAATTGAAAGACACATTAAAGTGGTCGTCTCACTACAGGGATCGCTGCTTTTTATGGTAAAGATCTTGCAAAACAGGTTACTTTGCAATATGTGTCCTACCTATTCCTGGATAACTTGTTGTATTGGCTGTATCAGCTCCTCAGGTCACTATAGCTACAGACCTGTTTGATCTCTCCTGATAGGCTGCCAGCACTGGTTGCTATAGCTACAGATCTGTTCCTTTCTCTGATAGGCTGCCAGCACGGGGTTGCTATAGCTACAGATTTCATTTCTCCTATGGCTGCAGCACGGTTGCTAGCTACAGATCTGGTCCATTTCTCCTGTTTGGCTGCCAGCACTGGTTGCTATAGCTACAGACCTGTTCCATTTCTCCTACGTGGCTGCCAGCACTGGTGTAGTACAGAGGTGTTTTTTTACGCAGCTAGTGGAATCCAGTAAACATGCTCCTGAATTAAAAGTGAAACTGAGGACACAGCAATGAGGGAAGATGAATCAATGGAGTGAGACAACCCCTTTAAGGAAGGACTGAGAGTTCTTGTGTAAATCCCTTTTTGGTTGTATCAAAGTGCAATTGAAAAGCAAAACATATGAACCCATCTTTGTTGCATTTAACCAGGTGCAACACCCCTTAATTTCGGAAATGGAAAGGAGCGTATGGTTAATAAATGTCGTTGCACTGAATTTTAGTACTGCAACAAATTGTATTAAAAATGTGTAAAAACATCACCAAATGTCACACAGCTGCATCTTGTGGTGGGACACCAATGGCACGTTTTTTATTTTTTTTTTGTTTAAGTCTTTTGAAGGGCAGAAATTTCAGCTGCTATCTGCTGTTTTGGTAATGTATCCAGGTCAGAGTGCTTAATCTGCCATTTGGGGTGCTGCTATTAGTTTTTGTCAGCATTAGGCTTGATCTATCCTGCAGTGGTTAAAAAAAACTACCAGAACTCAAATACTTCAAACCTTCATAAAACTGAGTTTTCTTTTCACGGTCTGTCAAAAGCAGCAGACCAAACAGCTGTTATAGCAGTGACTTTTTTGCTGTTCAAGGCTGTTTTGTTAATGTATGCATAAATTAAGGCAATGCATGTAACACCACTCTACAAAAGGGGATGTAAAGCACATTATTGCATTTATCTTGTAGTAGTTGTATGGATTTTGGCATTAATATAATTTTGCTTTGGTGCAAACAAAGTATGTTTTACAGATTTTGTTTCAAAAATGCTGTATTGATTTGGTTGCCAACTTTTGACATTTACAAAGCAGCAGATTGTAGAGGGGCGTGCTGTAGCAAAATTTGCATGGACACACCCATCTTGTTTGTGTGTCACGCCTCTTCAAAAAGCCCCACCTACTCCACCTAACTGCTTTGGAAGCAAACCAGGTAGATGCCCCCCTTTGGTTAGCCAGGTAGATGCCCCCCTCTAACTAATAAATGCCACTTACCTCACCAGGCTCCCTGCAGCTCCCGAGATCTCCTGACCGTCGCAGGAGGAGTGAGTGCAGCCGCGCGTCACACCCCCTGTGACTGACCTGTATGTACAGCGCGCACACAGGCGCTGTACATACAGGGGGAGGAGGGGAACGATGCCTCCTGCCTCCTCCCTGTACTGCTGACTGCTTTCACAAGTCAGTGAAACTCGCCAGGTGGGTGAGCGGCCGCTTCACCCGCCTGTGGGAGTTGCCCGGCGGTGCCAGAGTAGCATACCAGCGCTGCTCTTGCACCACAGTCCCCCCCCTGCTGCCTGGTGGCGGCGGGAGCAATGCAAACTCTGCCGGGGGAGGGGTGGGGGACCCCCATTAGCGGGACCCCTCCTGCCAAAAGTGGAAGAGTTGGCATATATAGCCAAAATTGTGTCTTGTTTTTGGCATCCAAATGCGTTTTGCGTGTCGCTTTGCGCCCAAATGCATCTTGTGTATTCTTTTGGGTGCTGAATACATATGGTAAGTGATTATGGTATTTTGATAAGTTATATTGCTTTCGTTGCTATACTATTTAATGGATTTTGGGCTAAAAGGTTTTTCCACATTTTGCAACAAGTGCTTATTACTTGTTCTAAAAATGATTTTAGTGCCAAAATCCATAAGCAAATTGTCGCACCAAAATCCACAAATGTATTTTTGGCATTAGAAGTGATCTAATTGTATTAGTGTCAAAATCCAATTATAAATGGGTTTTGGGGCCCAAATCCATACAAACGTATTTTTGGCTGGCAAATATGTTAAGAAAAGGAATTTAGCTACCAAATCCATCACATTAGTGTCAATCTGGTAAAAATATATTTATTTGAAAATTATGAATTGTGCAAATGTTTTTTTTTTTTCTTTTTGAGTGAGGACACATGGTACACTTGAATGGAGATTTACTAATGTATTACCTTTAACACACTATAGGGGGACTTGGGTCTCTGGGTGGGTTGTGATTGAAAAATCTCAGCAAAAGACTCCAAATGTTTTGTGATTTCCATCGACTCCTGTAGTAAACTTTCTGCAACGCTCTTGTGTTTTTACAATATATTGTGAAAAATGAGCAGAAAACTCAGTGGAGGCAACAGGATGGTTTGTATAGTAGTCTAAGGGAGATGTTTTTTTGTGCAGACCAGGAAGAGGTCTTATAGCTTGATAGACATGGTTTAAAAACCTATTTGTCATAAATTTTAGTTAACAATAGATGCTTATTTAACATAATTGAGTGATGCATGTATTGTTGGTGAAATTACATTTGTACTTAACATCTATGCAATTTAAGTTTTAATGTGTTTAGTAGCTTATAATCACTTATCTCCTTTTTCCTGTTTCACCTAATTGATTTTATTTGTAAATGTAGGAATATTATCTTTCTGCACAATTTTCTATAGGATGAATTGGTCTTCAAATGCAGATAATTTCTTTAGTTCCGGTATACAAAGCCATGGCGGTGAAGCTGCAGTTATCTTTAAATGAGTGTATATTTTATGTAGCAATTTTTGCTTTAACTCATGGATGTGACATTTCAGCCTCGTTCACACGGCTTATTTCGTACTGGATTTAAAGCCGTATTTACAGCCGCATATCCGTTGCAAAATGAGTGACAAACTGGCAGTTTTACATTGATTTTAATGGGAAATGTGTCATCGTTCAGACGGCACTTATTTCCGTTCCGGATTGCGGCTGCAATCCGGCCGCCAAAAAAAGTGCATGTGAATTATTTCCAGACGGATTCTCCACTTATAATGAATAGGGATGGTGAATCCATTGCAAAATCCGTTCCAAATACTTGCCAACTTAGTGGCACTTGCTTGAAACTGATCTTCACCTGATTTTGGAACGTATTTACGATCGGCAATCCGACGTAAATATGTTATGAAATAAGCCGTGTGAACATTGCCTTCGGGCATGTCCCCACGGCACAGGTTTTGGGCTGGATTTTCAGGTGGTTTGTTTTGTAGACCACCTGAAACTGGTTGAAAATGAGCAGAACAGGGCTGTATGGAAAATCCGTGAAGTAGGCAACACACCCAGGGGTTCCCTCCCCCCCACAAGCACCCTGCAAAAAAATTTTTTGGGCTATCTTTTGTCCATTTTTTTTTGGACAACCCTTTGCAACCCAAATTTGGAAGTGGGAGGTTTTTTTTTCTAAACATGGGAAAAGCAGGGAAACCCCAAACCAGCACATGGGGTTTTGGAAAAACCCCGAACCATTATTTGCCCCTTGTTGTGGGGCCCCGCAGCCTTATTAATGGTTTTAAGGGGGAGTTTTATAAAAATAAACCCTGAAACCCCTTACAAAAGAACAGGTTTGCATTTTTAAAATTTGGAAAAAAAACCCAAAAGAAAAAAAAAAACCAGTAACTTTTGGCTTGGGGGCCCATAAAGTATATTAGGTTTTGCTTGTGTGCGTTAGTGTAACTTGATGTTAAAATCTACTGTGGTATGGGTGCCTTGGCCAGCTAAATGGTTTTAAAGAGGTGTTCCCCAGAGAAATTTGCACTCCCTGAAACCCCCCAAGGAAAGCCCTGGGAAAAGGGATTAAAATCCCACCCACCCCCATCCCCTTATTTTCCTGCTCAGCTGGAGTGCTGGTAGGGTCTGGTGGGTACACTGTTTGTCTTCTAACTTGACAATGTATGTGAGAATGGGATCCTTTTTCAGGAATTTTTATTTTTTGGCCCCCTTATTGAACTTACTACTTTCTATCGGGGGAAAGAAAAGCATTTTTAGTTTTGTCTTGTTTTTTAAAATTTTTTGGGTCCATTTTTTTTTCTCGGGCCCTAAAACAGCCCCAACTAAAATAGGGGGGAAAATGTCAATGTTTTGGGTTTTTGTTGGACTTTTTTGATTACTTTGAAAGGTTTTTCCCCATGAAATTTTTTGGACACAAATTTGGGGTTTTGTTTTTCAAGGCCCTTTCCTTTCAAATAAATTATCTATAATTTTTAAACCTATTAATAAACCAAATACACCCTTTTGATTACTTTAAAATCAATTTTTTAAAAACCTAACCCAAAGCTATTTCCAAACCCCCAAACCCTAAAAAAGGGAAACTTTTTTAAATTTAGCAACATTTTTTCTTATCCTAATAATGGTTCCAAATTTATTAATGATTCATTATTCGTATTAGTTTAGTTGTATTATTGATAAATCACAAATACATCCATTCTAATTATTTTGCATTAGCACAAAGTTGGTTTACAATTTTTCTATATTTGTCTAACTTCTATAAACATCCATCCTATAGTAAAAAAAACTACTTTTCTTTAATTCCAAACACATTAAAAAGTGAGTTGGAGGTTTAAACACATGTAAAATGATGGGAGCGCCAAATATTGGGTTTTTTATCTTACATTTCCTTTTCCACAATAGGGACTAAACTTGAAACAGAGCTTCCCCACATCAAATAAACGTAGCAGCTGATTTTTAAATGAAATTTCATAAAGTTCAAACCCCTTGGCATTTTTCCGTGTGGTTTTTGGGGGTCCAAAAAAGTAACCAATTTTTAGTTTCAATTTAAAGGGGCATTTTTTTCCCCGGCTATAAAAGCGCATTTCCCTTTTTTCCAAAGGTATTTCAAAATTGTGTAAAAGTAAGTAGAAATGATATGTCAAATCTTCAAACGGATCTGAAAGACATATTTTAAAGAATCCAGTAAATATGCAGCAGTGATCACTCACCTGAAAAGGAGGTGTTTTTTGCTCGAAAAAAACACTGGGACCCTTGGGTTTTTGGGGCCAAAAAATGGGATCTTTAAAAACCCCCGGTGAACATGCTTTGCATATATGTATATTAGGGGTTTTTGCTTTTTGCGTTAGTGCAACTTAAAAATTAAAATCTACTGTGGTATTGGTGCCTTTTTGGGCCCCTCAGGTTTTTTAAAGGGCTTGGAGGGGTTTTTTTTTTTTTTTTTCCTTTTTTCCCCCGCATTTTGTATGGGTGTATTTCATGGGGTAAAATTTCACCGCAGTGGAAACCCAAAGCATGGGGGGGAAATAAAAAAAAATGTCATAAAACAATGTTTTCCCCGCCGGGTCCGGAATTTCTGTTAGGTTTTTGTGTCTCTTGCCCGTGGCATTTATCTTGAAAATGTAAGTTACAGAATTTGGGTTCCCCTTTTTTTAAAAAGTTTTTTCTTGGACATTTTTATTGAAATTAATATCTTCCTTTAAAAAGAATGTAAGCATTTTTCTTTGTATTTTGTCCCTTTTTTTTTTGGAAAAAAATTTTTTCAGGGGTTTTTTATGCAATTGTCTTGGTCCCGTTTCCCATAGGGATTAAACTAATATTGTTTTTTGGGGGAAATGGGAAATTTGGGAATACCCCAATATTTATTGGTAAGGGGGTTTTTTTTGTAGCTTTTTTTTGCATGGTTATCTTAGGAATTGATAGTCCTTATCCCGGGTATTTTCCCCACATTTTTTGTGGTTAGGGAGCTTTTGATTTAATTTTAAAAAGGGGTAATTTTGAGGGTTGGCTTAGGGTTTTATTTTTGGGTTTTAAAAGGGAAAAAGAATGGTTTATTAAATTTTTTATTTTAAATCTTGCGTCAATATTTCTACAGGTAAATTTTTTTTTTTTTTTTTTTTTTTTTTTTCATCATGGGACATAGAATTCTATGGGTATGTCCTGTTGCTTATATTGAAATTGTTCCTATGTGGTTTGGATAGGGGAAGTTCACAAGGTTAAAAAGCAAATACGGCTGCAGCTCGCTGGTTTAAGGGGGTTGAGCTGGTATTTATTCCCGTGCAATTAATTGGGATTCCCTTATCTCCCCTTTTGGGTTCTAATAGATTTAGTTTTCAACTTAGTTTTTTTGGTGTAACCCTTTTTATTATAAAAAAGGAGGTTTAACTTTCCTAAATTTTTGTATTTTTTCATCCCCACTTCAGGTATTTAAAATAATAGATAAAATTTTGGTTTTAAATTTTTTAAAAACATTTTTCCCATTTAAAAATAAATGGGGGCTAGAAAAATTGTAACAAATGCTTTTCCCGTAAAAAAATTCCCTTTGAGAGCTTTAAATTAATGGATTCTTTAAAAGGTTTTTAGACAAATAAGTTTATAGAGGTTTTTTTTATTTGGAATTGAAGGGGAATACCCAATTAATTTTTTTTGCACCTAGGGAATGTCCTTTTTAGAAAATAGGAAAGGGCCCCCGGGGGAGTGCGCGATGTGGGACTCCCTCACGGCCCCCTCAGCACACTGCACTCGCTGCCCCTGGGCCCCTCTTTGGGTTAAGACAGAAAGGAAACAAGACCTCAGGTAAGTATTGGTTTTAATTTTTCTTTTTTTAAACTACTAGCCCTGGTTCCCCTGTAGACCGGGCCCCGCCTTTGGTTTTATTACTGGGGGTGGCCCCACCCACCTACCAAATTAATGGAGGAAGGCCCTGGTTTTACTTACCTAAAAGGCGGTTTCCCCCCCAAACCTATTTACATGGGCCCCTTACCAAAAATTTTTTTTAAATTTAAATATTTAGGGCTAACTACGCTGTTTTTTGGGGAATTATAGGAAAAGCGGTAAAGAAGAGTCTAAAAATTTTAATTTGGGGGTAAAACCTACGTTTTCCAGTAGTGACCGGGGGAAGAAAAACATTGCATTCTGTACCGGACCGGAAAAAAAGAAAGGGAAAAAACTCAACAGGGAAAAACTTAAAAGGGGGTTTGGGACAGAAGGAAAGAGAACTCTCAAACAGAGATGAGGGGGCTCCCGGAGTCCCTCATTCGGGGGTCATTTTAAATTTTTGAGCCGTGCTGTAATTTATTTTGATGGTGACCGACCCACTGGTGAATTTTGATTGGTGGGGGTTTTTGGTTTTTTGTTGGTGGGTTTTTGTAGTTTTCAGTGGGGCTTTTCTTTTTTGTAAAGTGCACACCTGACCCCGTGATGAAGGGTTTTCCCCTGCACCACTATGTCTTTCTTGGTTTTTTTTTATCTTTTTAAGGAAACGGTTTTTTTGCTTTTTTTTTTTTTTATGTTTTTTTTTATTTTTTTTTTTCAGAAATGGGTTTACCTTAACTCCCCGCCTTTCTGCCCAAAACCTTACCAAAAAAGGGCCTTTGTGAAAGCAGATTTATAG
This sequence comes from Phyllomedusa bahiana, assembly GCA_025379985.1. Classification (NCBI taxonomy): domain Eukaryota; kingdom Metazoa; phylum Chordata; class Amphibia; order Anura; family Hylidae; genus Phyllomedusa; species Phyllomedusa bahiana. Next base: position 3,550 of record JAODAL010039491.1, on the reverse strand, counting down.
TGTAGTTTTTTTTAAAAAGGGGCAAGGTGCGAGAAAAAGGGAAAGTTGTAATCGATATTGTATGGGGGCGGTGGGGCTCTGTGCCAGGGCTGTTTATTCCCAGTCTGGCCCGAGTGGTATTGAATGATCCCCTCGTCTCCCGGGTTCCCAAAATTTAGAATATATTTGTGTGCGTGCACAGCAAGAAGTTGGCTATGCTCAGGTTTCAGTGTAAACTTTTTATTTTTATTTACAAGAGGTTATATAGTCAAAAGAGGGAACAGCACAGGAAGCATGTCATTTTAAAGCATGATTGTGTCTAGAAGTAAGTTTTATCAGCAAGCCACATTATTATGACTATTTATCATTCCTTTGTTTTCCCTAAAAAAAGGGTTTTTCTGGTGTTTGTCCTTACCTGGTCAATCTTAGGGCCAGCTTCACACCACTTATTCCCAGCGTGCTTGGGGGCGGGTTTGGGGCGGGGGGGTGGGGGGGGAGCATAGCTCGCTGTACCCATAGGCTTTCATTAATGGCGAGTATACGTAGTGCATAATGTCATTTATCTTCCCCTGTGATGTATTGTTGAAGTGGGGAGAGTAGATGTAATCCATAGTTAAAGTAGAACTGTGGATTATGACTTGGACTTACTTTGCCCATATTTTAGTACGGTACGGTGCAAATTACAACTGAAAAAACTTTTCCCAGTATTTCCGGTGAAATAGTCTAACTCTGCTGCATAATCTAGCATACTCTAGCATATAATCGAAATTTGATCCAACAATTAAAAGGGGTTTGGGGATGGGAAGTGAACATTTAAATTATAAAATAAAAACCCCATTTTAAGGAGTTTCCAGTCTAAAGCTTTTGTAACCAAAAAGCCAAAACCATTTGTCCTTTATCTGCTCTTGTGTTCCAGTGTTGGGTTTCCCTTGTCTTCACCTTTATTCTCAATGAAACATATGTCACTGAAGGCATATGATCTGAATCATGATGTTGGGAGGCTCCTTGGCGATCACTGTATGGAAGTCAACAGTGGCATGTTACTGCTACAAGTAACTAATGGTGTTTAGTTCAGATGCGAATTAAGATGAGGCTATTAAAACTGGTGATGGTATGGAGGAGCATATGAAGGACAATAGGATTTATTAGGCTGAAAAAGTATTCTTAATCCTTCAATTCCTATTTTTGTTCCAAATTCATGTCTGAAAAAAGGTGGAGGTTGGAAAGGAAAAATGCCTAAAGTTTATTTTTTGAGACAACTGTCTGAATTGCATGTGTCCAAAATAATCCAGCATTAACTTTTGTGGTGTGGATACCCCTATAACAATTTTCTATGTGACCTGAAAGTCAGTTATGAGATATCAAATATTATGTATGTTCAAGTGTTCTTCATAATCAGTTTTTCCAGTTCAGCATGGTGTAGTTGAATTTAGAAATATTACAGGTAACCAGATTAGTCATGGGCCAAAAAAGTGACATATGACCTGGTTCCTATAAAAAAAGCTGAAATTGCCCCGAAATAAAGGATGTTAAATGTTTGTTTAAAATCCCTGAAATATATAGGAGCTTTTGAGCTTTCAGTTTAGTTATGTTGTAGACTTAAATTAACAATTGATTTTGTTGTTTTTTGTCTTTAACGGAGAACCTTAAATGGCAAAATCCTACTACTGGCCTGAAAAGTGAAATGCTGCAGTTGGAGGAAGTGGGAAGGGTCAACAGACATGAACGACAAGGTATGTTCTGAAAATTGGGTTTTTGCGGGGTTTTTTATGAGGGGATTGATATTCATTAGTATATCACAGGTCTCCTTAAGCTGCGTACCTTCAGCTATTTGGAAACTAAAACTCCCATCATGCATCCATAAAATCCAAAAATGGGAAAGAGGGGATTTTTTAATTTTTTCCCACGGGAGGCTGCAGTTTAAAGGATGCCTGGTATATCATAATAGTCTTACAGTATATTCTCCAAACTAGCCCTAAAATTCAGTAACAAACTGAGGAATTTGAGGTCTCCCATGACCATAGTGCGTTGTGCAGCCCACTCCATTATGTGCAACTAACTCGCTCACTATCTCCTTTGAAAATTTTAAGGGATCTAAACTCCAACTCCCAAAGTTTTTTTTTAAAATTTAAATCTCTGCACCCAAAATGACTCAAACTCAAAAAATAACAAATTTTTTTTCTGTAACCCTCTACAATTTTAGAAAAAAGACTGAAAAGCTTTAATTATGATTAAACAATATAAAAATCAAATTTGTAAAAAGCACTCTCCTTGCAACATTCAAAATGGGGAGGGCTACATAACAAAGACTGGGAAATCATTGGCCATGTTTTTGCCCGCTATTACATAATGTTGATAGTTGTTTCATCTTTTAATTACCCCCAATCACCCTTTTCGATGAGAGGTTCAGAGTGGAAGATTGGACCCAATTCAGACTTCTGGATTTAAAAAAAGTTTTCTCTGCTTGAGAGATTCATCTTTTTAAAAATTTTTTACTATTTTTCCCCGGAAAATTTTTTTTAAATTTTTGCTTCTCTAAAATCTTGTAAGCTTTGTTGGAGGTGTTTTCCTGAACAAGACTTAAGGATTTTGTTCCACAATAAATGTTATGTATTAATATACTGTAGTGATTTCATCAAACATTAACTAAACACCAACTTTGAATAGTAACAAAAAACTTATTTTCAGGAAACGGGGGCCCGTAGCTTTGGGCAAGCTGCCACTATATTGGCTGTGTGTAGATTCTGTACATGTTTTCAGTAACTGAATAGCAGTATTGAATCTGACTCCTGTAAAGTTTTAGTCAAAGGACTACTCTAGCACTGGAGTGTACCTAAGTAAATTTGATTGCACGATGGTGGATGTGCTGGTCATTTGACTTAAACTGTTTTTGCAGGTATCTGGCTGAAGTAAAAGCGCTGTCACATGATGTGCACTCTGGCAGATATGCTGCTTTTGATTGTAAGTCAGTATTGTCCAAAATATAAATTGGGAACAGCACCAAACTTCCACCAGAATCCGATTATGGTCCAAAATGATGCAAAGTTGGGTTTCCCTGGGGAGCAAGGGCCCCCACCGAAAGTGCCCCAAATACAATTGTTGGTCAACAGTATCTTAAAATCCGAATTTGCGTTTATCCCAAAGTGAGTGATGTCATAGCGATGTTTATGCTCATCAATGTGTGGCCATTGTGGTGTGAATATGGGGCACTAAAATGTTTCATTAAGTAATGTTCCACTTTTTGTATTTGTTTTGGGTAAATTGTTAGTGTAGGGACTTGCGAGACATGCGGACTATTGATGCCAGTTGCAACTTTTGTATTTGGGGTTCCCGGGCCAACAATAACTCAACATTTACGTCCCATTTTTTTTATCTGCCCCAAAATGCTGGGGATGGGGGTGCCTTTTTTTTGGAGGGGCACCCAAAAGTGCTGGGCAGCCCCCCTAAAAAAATATGGGTGCACTAATAGGGGTTTTTAAACCGCATGAGCCCCAGTTTTTTTATTTGGGCCCCTTCTATTTCACCTTTATATGTAATTTTAGTACCAGCAACCCCCCCCCCCTCAGCATTG